>BPLR01020243.1:0-20398 GCA_021605095.1 Caerostris extrusa | reverse complement strand
CTGCTGCATTGCTAACCAGAATTTTTGAAGCACTATTCATAAAATTCTAATCAATTTTGGTTAGAATTTAAAATGGTTTGTTAAGGAACAATTAATTTATGTTTAAATGGCATTCTCATTTATAAATTAAGTTCTGAAGCTATCAGTAACATATATTATTTCGAATTGTATCCAGTAGTGTAATTTACTTGAGAATGTTAATGCATTGCATCAATACTTTCGGGAAGTTAAGGTAGCTCGAATGACAGTTAACACTTCCCTGGATAACTTGGTAGTCAAATTATACCAATTCTAATCAAATACATGCATGGTTTTAGCGCGTTTATGTTAACTCGTGGATAACGGACTGGGATTCATGGTTTATCCGATTTCACTATACAAAGCCGGAGCTCGGGTACAAAATTAGATGAATGGTTATTCCATGTTGTGACCTCAATACGTGTGTGTGTGAGTTTAACATTGCCAAAAAATTTATTAAAGTCATTTAAGTAACTATTTGAAGTCTGACATTGTTTCGTCGTACTTATTTATAAGAAAATTAATTTAGAAATTTCCAAACATAACTGTTTTTAAACAAGAAAATGGATAAAAAGTTGTTATTGTATATATTAGTTAATTGTATTACTATTGATTTAATTACAAGAAAGATAAACATGAAAGAGTTTTACATAAACATTATTGAAAGTTCTGTCCAGAATTAATCAAATAATTAGTTGTGTAAAGTTTGTTTAAGAGAAATTAAAGATATGAAAAAGGTGGATAAAAACGACAAGAGTTTCATAACACTCAAACAAACTTATGGTATACCAAAGAATAATTGTGTTAGAGTAAAGAAATCTTTTTGTTAAAATATACTTGGATTTCAGATATAATCCTCATATGTGCATCTGCAAAAAAAAAAAAGCAAAAAAAGTCAGACATTACAAATGTACATTTTTTACATGGGGCCATTCAAGAAATTTGAAGCAATGTATATTGTTGTACTTTTTATCAACATTAGTTCAGCATTTTTCATCATAGTATTATAGGCATGGATACAGATTCAGACTCAGATTGTCAGTTAAGGTGGCTTATTTAAACAATTTTTTTCGATTAAATGTTTTATCTGCATTATTCTGTTTCTACTTATCTTACGGCATCTTATTTTTTATTTTTTGTGAGATGTTTTCGTTTTGAGATTTAATTTAGTAATAATTTTTGAGTTTTTAAAGAACTCACCTGTAAAAGCTTGATGCAAAGTGGGAATAAATGGGGTGGAAAAGATAATGGGTTAAGTTTTTGAACAATAGGGCAAATTACACTATTGATTTGCAACCTGTGCATAAATTGAACATACCAAAATATATTGTCTGAGAAAGAAAAAAATTGCATTTTATATTAATATAGTTGGAAGTTATAGTAACTTAAAGGATTTAGAATATATGGTTGGGTTTAGCAGTTCCGATAAGCAAACTTAACACTCTTTCGAAGGTTGTAAACTAAAAACAAACTATATGTTTTGTTTAATTATATCAGATCCATTTTTTTAGAACAATTATTCTAAATTGAAATACATCCCGAGAATTTGTTACTTGCATTAATTTCCCATGGAGCCGTAGAAGTGCCATTTCCGTAGAAGAAAAATTTAGAAAATACGTCATAATAATAATTTTATGAATCTCAAAAAAAAAAAAAAAAAAAAAAAATCCTACTATCTTCTAAAAGAACTATATCCTAACTTATTAACTTCTTCATGCATTCTCCGCTATTCGAGAAAGCATCCTTTTGTCCATCATCATTGTTTGGTGCAAATATTCGATCATAACTCCCCATTTCGATAATACCCTAATTCGATGATACTTCTTTTTCCTTTTTTTTTCCTTCATGTGTAACACAAGGAAAAATAAAAAAACTCTAGTAGGAGCTTGACAACTATCATTCATGAAGAGTTTAGTAGATTTATGTACCAGATTTGTTAACCTTATTCTTAAATTTATCCGACGATATCATTAAGCCATAGTAGAGTTAATATTATACATTTGGTAGAGACGTTTTATGGATGCTTTTAAATTCAATTGACCATACATGATTGACTTTCAGATCAAAACATAAACTTGTTAATTAGTCTCATTTTATACCTCTTTGGCACTTTTGGACAGCATCTTCAACATGTAACAGCAATAAAACATTAACAATCAACAATCATAAGGTACATATCTAAAGATCCTGACAGTGTAAAAAAATAATACAAGAAAATTTTTTATCATAATCTTAATTGTTTTGGACCGAACTCCCGATTTCTGTCTTCGATTCAGTGGCAATTAATGGTGATGTTGTTGCCAAAAATCTATAATTGGTCAAGCTTACATTGCATGAAGAAAATTCAGTATATATTTTTAAAGTTTATTTAGTCCATAAATTTCTAAATTTGTATTAAAAATTCAAAATAATCTAAATATGCCACAATTAAATCACCCTTCAAAACCTGTTTAATTATCTTAATTTTACACAGAAATCCCAAACTTATCGCCTACAAAGAATACATCAATAAAATCCCGAATTCTTCATTCTCTTCAATCACCCCAGATGCACCATCATCTAATCTATTGAACAGCTTGAAGGGCAAATATCCCATGATATTAATAACTGGCCCACCTCACATGCTAATGTTATGCGAAGTAAACCTGAAAATAATTAGTATCTGACATTAATGAATCCTATTATAAAGATATGTTATAAAATAATTTTTTGAAGAGATTAATCTCATTTCAATCTTAATCTTTGGAAGAATCTTAATCTCTAATGCCATGTTCTAGCGCTCTAAAACATCAGACCGTGGTGTGTATATATTCTGTATTGTATCGGAAGAAGTTATAAAAAAAAATCATAGATTTTTAATTCTAATATAAGAAACACAAATGTCCTAAATTAGCTTTCACCTCAACTAATTGAATAATTTTTGATCATATATCATGTGCAATTTTCTCAGTGCGGATCAACAACTAAACCTAAAATGCTATTAAAAAAAAAAAAACGTAATGAAATATTTGTAAAAAAAATCTTATAAAATATTTAAAAAAATGTAATAAATTATTTGTTACTGACCCGCAATAAATCACAAACCTAAAAAAATGTTATAAAAAATTCATAAATTTTTTAATTCTAATATAAGAAACATAAACAACCTGCATTATTTCTACCCTTAACCAACTGAATCATTTTTTTATCACATCATGTGCAATTTACTCAATGCGGGCTAACAATTAAATCTAAAACCTACTACCTGCAACAAATCGCCCCTAAAAATGTCATGGCAAAATTCGTGAATTTTTAATTCCCATATAAGAAACAATGTCCTAAATTATTTCAACCAACTGAATCCTTTTTGATCACATCATGTGCAATTTCACAATGCGGATCAGCAATTAAACCTAAACCCGCAACAAATCACACACCCTAAAAAAAAAAGGCCACCGATAAAAATCCAACATCAAGTTCTCCATCCTCTTCAGTCACTCGGGCGCGCATCATCCCCCTGTCTCCCCATTGGCTGACGTGGAGAGGCAGGGCTTGTCACAGCGCGCGTGACTGGGGGCCGGAGGTAATAATCGACGTCGAAGCGCAGTTAATGGCGACCTTTTTCCGTCACGCTATCCATCCAGCCAATAGCATCATTTTTTCCTGCTGCCCCCTTCCGTCCACATTTATCACTTTTGTATTGACCGTCACAATAATGGAACAAATCAGATGGTTTTGCTCGGCATCTGGATATGTACCCATGCGCCTCAATCCTTATTTTGTACTTGCTTAGGGTTATAAGGATTGCCGAGGGGTTGGAGGCATGGATGGAAAAAAAAAATGAGAAAGGGCACTCTTCCAGCTGCCGGGCAGCGATCAATAATGTATTTATTTTAGTTCACCCACATCGGTTATATTACTCACTGATCATCTCTCTTAACATTGGTCTTTTTATGGTGAGTAGATAATGATTAGCGATGTGGAGCAAAAGGATGAAATGATATTTTGCTGCTCTTCGTAAAAATGAGATCGAAATTGGGATGGAGGTGGAGGCAAATTTGATTTGGAGGCATCCATGTAGGAATTCTGTGAATATTATTGCTATTAGTGTTGTTTTTTATGCTTGTTTAAAATTCTGTAGCTTTTACAAGGTGACTTTTATTTTATTTTTTCATTCAGATTTCATTTACCATACATGATATACTATATCTATCAATCAATTTTCACATCTCTGAAGGTGTTCGTTGCAAATTGTCTAGGGTTCAACGTTAACCCACAGAAATAGTGATCCCTTTACGTCTCAAATAGTTCCTAGCTTTTGAATTGGCGCTTACTTTATATGTGTAAATGTTCCGAATTGGAAGACAAAAAAAAAATTAATTCTTAGGACAATCTTCCGGCTTTTAAGTTTTTAAAGCAGATTAATTTGAACAATACGATTTAATGCCATTATTAAAAATTTTAAAAATGAAATGCCCGACTATTGGTCAGTGACAACGAAGTTCATTTAGCTGGCGGCATTGTTGTAGACACTGTTTCAAAAACGAGGACACTTGGTGGCGTTTGTGATGTTCAGCCCCTTGCCTCGTTAGTCTACCCGGTGGAAGTTTTCCGGGTTTTCTCCCCATACAATGCGCAAATGCGGGGTAATTTTCTCTAAAAAATCCTGCCGGAACTCACTTCTCTCCTTTGGCAAAAACGGAGCAAGTCAGACTTCTACTTAAGGGGGCTCATCACAATAAAGAAGTTGCCCTTGACTTCCATCCTTGATTAGTTCTCATGGATGGAGGTGAAGGTAGGCGCTGAAGAGGGTCCCATGAGTGTCTACTCATGGGATGCACAAAAAATCAAGTAATTTATACGGAATGTTTTATCGTTATTAAAATAGTTATATGAAAAAATACAAGCAAAACAGAAAGCTTACTAACTAAATAATTTTTTTTTTTTTAATTTTAGTTATTGACTGTTGAAATCAAATATTCATCTCTCACAGCTATTCAAACTTATGAAACTATTTATTAGCTATTTGAAACTATTGATAGGCCGTTATTTTGGACTAATTTATATTTTACCAGAGAGATTTATTTTACATAAATCTAAATTTAAAAATTGCAAAAATTTGCGTAAATAATAAATTTTTGCAATTTATTTGCAAATGTACAATACAAAATTTAAAATGTTGCTGATTTTAATTAAAATCTGGCATACAGTATCACAAGAAACCCAAATTAAGAAAATATGTCATAGATTAAAGTTAAAATAAAACTTTAATTTGATTATTTAGTTTTACTTATAGATAGTATATCATTATGAGATAATACTGTACTTGAAGCCTAAATAATGAAAATATTAAAAATTTTCTGAGAAAAATTTTTAATTGCTTAAATTAAAATTAGCAAGCATTATTAATAAAAATTGTTATTTGCTTAAAAATTGAAGATTAATTGTTAAAATATGCAATTATATAAAGAAAGCTGGAAAATGAGGTGAAAATTACGTAGATTAACTGTCAACAATAGCAATGAGTATTTTTCTTCCTGTTGAATTAAAAATGTACCGTGAAGTTAATTAGAAATAGTATGAGAAAATCACTGTAGATTATCCTTTTTTTCCCTAAAACTTAATGAACCACTTTGAGTAAATAAATTATATAAATTATCTATTACAGAATGTGAAATAATTAACAAAATCTTGGCGTTGATTAATTAAATTAAGAACTGATAAATTGAAAACTTTCAATAAAATTTTAATGAGTAATTTATTATTATAATTACACTCAAATTAAGGTTCTATATTAGCATACTAACGAAAAATATAAATATAAGAGCAATTAAAAATTTTTTTTTCCATTTAAAAAAAGTAAAACTTGGTTTTAAAATTTGTTTAAATGACGATTAATAATTATTAAATTATAAAATTTAATTTAAATGAAATTTTCTTAATAATCATTGTTGTATCTATGAATTTTTTAAAAAATATTTTAGAAATAAGTTTTTGATTTTCGAAACCATCTGAAATCATTAATAAATATATGAGTTCAAATTAAATTATAAACCACTTTAATAAATTATAAAGGAAATAGAAGAGTTGTATATGACATAAAAATGTTTCTGATATAATTCCCTTTAATGATCTTCTTTATAAAAGGAAAATTTGGCACATTAACAATATTTAAAAATATTAGGAAAACTTTCACAGATTTTTAATTAATAAACTTTTTTTATTCTAACGCAGCTGGCAAACACTTAGACAGTTGTCTTTGATGCCCAAGCGCTGCACCGACGTTACTCATTTAGCACTCACTACCCAGGAGGTGCGTGCAGCATGAAGATAAGCTACGGACGCGGAGTAACAATACCCTTGCAACTCTTACGTTAGACCGGGACTTAAGGTTTAAAGTGAATTTCGAACCACTACAAACATCCATGGCACCGCCGGCACTCGAAACCGAATCCTGTGGTACTAGCGCCCCAGCCACTCGGCCCTTCAAGCCCTTTCTAGGCATCATAAAATGAGGTAATTGTTCTTTTTGATAAAATATCTCTTTGTTCTGAGAATTATAATATAACAGGATTTGATGTTCTGCTCTCTATTTTTTAAGACTTTTAAAATACCTAATTATTTTTAGATTATCAAATTTTATATACTAAATTCGTCTATTAAATACAATTAAATGTGATTTACTTTTTATTTTTTTTTGAGAGACTTACAAAAGACATCGCATCCCACAACCTAAAAGCGTGAGAATCAGTCATATCTCTACATTTCATCAAAATAATTTAATTTAACAGAAACTACTCAATCATCCTTGCGTCAAAATAAATCTAATCCCAAAAAAGCTCCACCAACACAATCTTTGTCCTAAAAACCCGTCAACCAAGACCTGAATGAAAATAGATCATTTAAAAAAGCGTACCATTGTACCAGAAAACAGCATCAACCAGGAGCCCCTCTTCCCAAAGATAAATGCGAATTTGCGAGTTGCGCATAAAAGACCTAATAACCAATCATCTAACCGTAACTGTAAATCCAGGTGTCTATGAATCACATGCTGGGACTGTCACCCCAGTAAAGGGATGGTCGCCCCTCTTGCGTTTTCACATCTTCCCCAATCCAGGAGGTAATTTTATGCACGGGAGGATCTTTTTTTTACGTGAGCACCGAAAATGATATTTTTGTCACAGTTTAGTTTCTTTTTGTTTGTTGGATTATGTGCTTGTTCATTCAAGTGATGATGTGCTCATTAGCATGGACATCGGCAACAATTTAATTTCTTTTTATTTTATTTTGCCGTTGTTGAAACATGATGAAATGTAATACTGTATTTCGTTTGATAACTTGAAATTATAATGCGTAACGTCTTTCATAATACATTCCATAAAATTATTAATTTGTTTGAATACATAAAATACATTTTTATAGTATTTATTTTATTATTTGTTAATGTGGGAATGTGATACATTTGCTCTACATGTGTGCGATTTGATGATGATGATTTTTAATGATGTGTGATGCATGTGTTCTCGTTCCTTCAAGTGATGATGTGCTCTTTAGCATGGGTATCGAGGACGAATTTAATTTCTTTATCTTATTTTACCGTTGTTGAAACATGTTGAAATCTAACACTATATTTCAATTAATAACTTGAAATTATGATGTATAATGTCTTTTACAATGCATTCTTTTAAAAAACATTAATTTGCCAGAATACATAAATTACATTTTTATAGTATTTATTTTATTATTTGTTAACGTGGGAATGTGATACATTTGCTCTACATGT
Source organism: Caerostris extrusa (assembly GCA_021605095.1). Classification (NCBI taxonomy): domain Eukaryota; kingdom Metazoa; phylum Arthropoda; class Arachnida; order Araneae; family Araneidae; genus Caerostris; species Caerostris extrusa. Next base: position 12,618 of record BPLR01020243.1, on the reverse strand, counting down.
GTGATGATGTGTGATACATGTGTGCTTGTCCATTCAAGTGATGATATGCTCATTAGTGTGGATATATATTTTATTTTACAGTTGTTGAAATATGATGAAATGTAACACTATATTTCACCTGATAATAACACAATATTTCACCTGATTATAATGCATAAAGTCTGTTACTTACAATGCATTCCATAAAAATATTGATTTGTTTGAATATATGAAATAAATTTTATAGTATTTATCTTATTATTTGTTAACGTAGAAATGCAATACATAAAATACAGTAGGGTATTCAATCCGAGGACATAACAACTCATATTAAAGAAAAATAAAATTAATATAAAACTTCGCAATTCGAGGGGTATAAAAAATTACTTTACATAAATATGTCTCATATATTAAAATATATCTATGAAGCATATTTTTATAGTGTGAACAATATTTCATGGTAGAAATTTTGTTTGACAGCAGTTTGATTTTTAGTTAAATCTATGCATTATTAATTACTTTTATTTAAATGTTTTTTAATTATTATTAGTCAAAACTCATTTCTAATAATCGTCATTTATAATCCTTTCTCTTGCGCTACTAAAAATGTTTATTTATAATTCCTTAATCTCTAATACTGAAAATCATATATTGTTTGATTCTTGTATACCACTAAAAATTTTTATTTATAATTCCTTAATCTCTAATACTGAAAATCATATATTGTTTGATTCTTGTATACCACTAAATATTTTTATTTATAATTCCTTAATCTCTAATACTGAAAATCATATATTGTTTGATTCTTGTATACCACTAAAAATTTTTTATTTATAATTCCTTAATCTCTAATACTGAAAATCATATATTGTTTGATTCTTGTGTACCACTAAAAATAATTCTAAAAATTCTATTTTGAGGTATAGTAAATTTTCTGTAAAGATTTATGGTTCTAATCGTATTTGAAATTTTCCTTGAGATTAATTAAACACTTATTCATTTATTTGAAAAATAATGGCTGAAAAAGAAAACTTACGTCGAATTATCGAATACTTTATTTAATTTTTACATTCAGATTATTATTGGGAGGTTTTATATATTCGGGTTATTAATGTGGGATATTTATATTCGGATTATTATAATTTTTCTTCGAATACCTATTTTCACTATGCAACTTATTACAAAAATTTGATAACAAACTTTAAACTGCATTAAATTGTATTGCTGACGTTATTTTTTAAAGAAAGAAATTATTTTAAAGAAGACTTTTTACTGCTGTTAGCGATATAACGCAGAAATTTACTTTTGAAATAAAAAAATCCCAAGAATTACCTCTCAGCAAATACTAGCCTATACGATAGAAGATTTTTTCCGAAAAAAAACCCAATATATTTATACAATTTTTAAATCAAGTGTTGAACCAATTTGAAACAGAGATTTGATATTTAAAAAAACCCTATTACTAAATTTTGATGCCTTTTATAAAATTAATAATAAATTGACAAAGAAGTTACATGACTTTATAAATTTGTGTAACTTTTGTAATATTTCTCCTCCATCACCTTCATTTTCAAAAAGTACATTAATATTGTAGTTCCAAGAATATTTTAAAACTGCAATATGCAAAAATTCTATTGAAGGATTAGGCTAATGCTACAGGGGTACATATTCTAATACGTATTTTTTATTAAAAACATTTACCACTTTATAAATGACATAGTGCGTAAATGAAAGATCTTTTCAACATTAAGAAGGTTGAAAACCTATTTGAGAAACAGAGTGGAGCCAGGACGTCTAAATGGTTTAACTTTATTAAATATTCATCGAAATATTGAAGTTAATCGATGAAGTGTAATCCATTAGCTGGAAAAATGAATAGAAAAATGAATTTGTTTTTGTAATTTTTTATTTTTTCTGCAATGCTTCTTAGTTCCAATGCTTTCTTTTTTGAAGAATTTATACCAAACTAGTATAATGTAAAAATTATTAATAAAATAATAATTAAAACTGAAATTTCGACATACATTTTCTACTCTTATGACCTATTGAGTTTTCTCAGACGATTACATATTATGTTATCGAGTGTCCCCCCCTCCTGCTGAAATACGAAATCCTAGATGAGTGCCGGGATATATATATATCACATACTTGTTAGAAATTAATTTAAAAATAAATGCCCTCATTAATGATTAATTATTTTCTTAAAAATTTTCGAACATATAAAAAGTGAAATCTTTTAAATACATAAGAAATATTTTCTCTAAAATTCCAGGACATGATTAGTCTTATTATGACAAACTTAATTAAAAAAAACTCTCTAGCAATTAATTACAATGTTGAATTTGAAAAATACTACTTTAATATTAGTTATTAGGGGGCAATGATATAACTATAAAAAATTAAAAAAAAAATTACATAAATACTCTTTTTTTTAAAATAATCTAGAAAATATATTGTCTAGAAAGTTTGTATGGTACATCTGTAACACTCATCGACATCCCCTCCCATAACATTAATTGTTGTCAGTATAGATAGTAGGAAGAAAGTTTTACGAATGTTTCTCTCCAGTTATTTTTAGTCTATGACTGTTATTTAGAGGATTATCTTTTGAGATTTTAGAAGATTGATTTTTTGAGAAATTCAATTTTTTTTTGTCTCTAGGTTTTTTTGTTTCTATTCATATGTTTGAATCTATAACATCGATATCCCCTTTGACTCAAATTAGGAAAACAGTTTTATGTTTCAGTATATATAATAGGAAGAAAATTTTAAATATGTTTCATTATTAGTCTATGAGGTTTTTTTTCGCTTAGGATTGAAAACATATGTTTTGGTACATCTAAACAATATCTTTCATCTCTAAATTTTTTGTTTTTCTATAGTTCAATGTTTGTATGACACATTTGAGATTTTATATTTGAGGTTTATTTTTTGAGATTTAATTGTTTGTTTTACTTCGCTTAGGATTGAAAACATATCTTTGACTCAAATTCAATATGCAGTGTTTCATATCTAGGTTTTTGTGTTTTTTGTTCATATGTTTGTATGGTACATCTGTAACACCCATCGACATCCCCTCCCATAACATTAATTGTTGTCAGTATAGATAGTAGGAAGAAAGTTTTACGAATGTTTCTCTCCATTATTGTTAGTCTATGACTGTTATTTAGAGGATTATTTTTTGAGATTTTATTTTTTGTTTTATTTCGCTTAGGATTGAAAACATATCTTTGACTCAAATTCAATTATGCAGTTTTCATCTCTAGGTTTTTTGTTTTTTATTCATATGTTTGTATGGTACATCTGTAACACTCCATCGATATCCCCTCCCATAACATTAATTGTTGTCAGTATAGATAGTAGGAAAACAGTTTTACGAATGTTTCAGTATATATAATAGGAAGAAAATTTTAAATATGTTTCTCTCCAATTATTGTTAGTCTATGACTGTTATTTAGAGGACAGTTCCTTTCTTCGCTTAGGATTGAAAACATATCTTTGACACAAATTCAATATGCAGGGATTCATCTCTAAATTTTTTTGTTTTCTGTTCATATGTTTGTATGACACATTTGAGATTTTATATTTGAGAGTATTTTTCGAGATTTAATTGTTTGTTTTACTTCGCTTAGGATTGAAAACATATCTTTGACTCAAATTCATTATGCAGTGTTTCATATCTAGGTGTTTTTGTGTTTCTCTTCATATGTTTGTATGGTACATCTGTAACACCCATCGACATCCCCTCCCATAACATTAATTGTTGTCAGTATAGATAGTAGAAAGAAAGATTTTACGAATGTTTTCTCCATTTATTGTTAGTCTATGACTGTTATTTAGAGATTATTTTTTGAGATTTTATTTTTTGTTTTTGTTTTTTACTTCGCTTAGGATTGAAAACATATCTTTGACTCAAATTCAATATGCAGTGTTTCATCTCTAGGTTTTTTTGTGTTTTTTGTTCATATGTTTGTATGGTACATCTGTAACACCCATCGACATCCCCTCCCATAACATTAATTGTTGTCAGTATAGATAGTAGGAAGAAAGTTTTACGAATGTTTCTCTCCATTTATTGTTAGTCTATGACTGTTATTTAGAGGATTATTTTTTGAGATTTTATTTTTTTTTTGTTTTTATTTCGCTTAGATTGAAAAAAACATATCTTTGACTCAAATTCAATATGCAGTGTTTCATCTCTAGGTTTTTTTGTTTTTTATTCATATGTTTGTATGGTACATCTATAACACCATCGACATCCCCTCCCATAACATTAATTGTTGTCAGTATAGATAGTAGGAAAAAGTTTTACGAATGTTTCTCTCCAATTATTTTTAGTCTATGATTTAGAGGAAGAAAATTTTAAATATGTTTCTCTCAATTATTTTAGTCTATGACTGTTTTATTTTTTCCTTTTGTTTCGCTTAGGATTGAAAACATATCTTTGACACAAATTCAATATGCAGGGATTCATCTCTAAATTTTTTTGTGTTTCTGTTCATATGTTTGTTGACACATTTGATTTTTATTTGAGGTTTATTTTTTTGAGATTTAATTGTTTGTTTTACTTCGCTTAGGATTGAAAACATATCTTTGACTCAAATTCATATGCAGTGTTTCATCTCTAGGTTTTTTTGTGTTTCTCTTCATATGTTTGTATGTACATCTGTAACACCCATCGACATCCCCTCCCATAACATTAATTGTTGTCAGTATAGATAGTAGGAAGAAAGTTTTACGAATGTTTCTCTCCAATTATTGTTAGTCTATGACTGTTATTTAGAGGATTATTTTTGAGATTTTATTTTTTGTTTTATTTCGCTTAAGATTGAAAACATATCTTTGACTCAAATTCAATTAGAGTTTTCATCTCTAGGTTTTTTTTTTTTTCTATTCATATGTTTGTATGGTACATCTATAAACACCATCGATATCCCCTCCCATAACATTAATTGTTGTCAGTATAGATAGTAGGAAAACAGTTTTACGAATGTTTCAGTATATATAATAGGAAGAAAATTTTAAATATGTTTCTCTCCAATTATTATTAGTCTATGACTGTTATTTAGAGGACAGTTCCTTTCTTCGCTTAGGATTGAAAACATATCTTTGACACAAATTCAATATGCAGGGATTCATCTCTAAATTTTTTTTTGTGTTTCTGTTCATATGTTTGTATGACACATTTGAGATTTTATATTTGAGGTTTATTTTTCGAGATTTAATTGTTTGTTTTACTTCGCTTAGGATTGAAAACATATCTTTGACTCAAATTCATTATGCAGTGTTTCATATCTAGGTGTTTTTGTGTTTCTCTTCATATGTTTGTATGGTACATCTGTAACACCCATCGACATCCCCTCCCATAACATTAATTGTTGTCAGTATAGATAGTAGAAAGAAAGATTTACGAATGTTTCTCTCCATTTATTGTTAGTCTATGACTGTTATTTAGAGGATTATTTTTTGAGATTTTATTTTTTGTTTTACTTCGCTTTAGGATTGAAAAGATATCTTTGACTCAAATTTAATATGCAGTGTTTCATCTCTAGGTTTTTTTGTATTTTTGTTAATATGTTTGTATGGTACATCTGTAACACTCATCGACATCCCCTCCCATAACATTAATTGTTGTCAGTATAGATAGTAGGAAGAAAGTTTTTACGAATGTTTCTCTCCAATTATTTTTAGTCTATGACTGTTATTTAGAGGATTATTTTTGAGATTTTATTTTTTGTTTTATTTCGCTTAAGATTGAAAACATATCTTTGACACAAATTCAATTAGAGTTTTTCATCTCTAGGTTTTTTTGTTTCTATTCATATGTTTGGATGGTACATCTATAACAACCATCGATATCCCCTCCCATAACATTAATTGTTGTCAGTATAGATAGTAGGAAAACAGTTTTACGAATGTTTCAGTATATATAATAGGAAGAAAATTTTAAATATGTTTCTCTCCAATTATTATTAGTCTATGACTGTTATTTAGAGGACAGTTCCTTTCTTCGCTTAGGATTGAAAACATATCTTTGACACAAATTCAATATGCAGGGATTCATCTCTAAATTTTTTTGTGTTTCTGTTCATATGTTTGTATGACACATTTGAGATTTTATATTTGAGGTTTATTTTTCGAGATTTAATTGTTTGTTTTACTTCGCTTAGGATTGAAAACATATCTTTGACTCAAATTCATTATGCAGTGTTTCATATCTAGGTGTTTTTGTGTTTCTCTTCATATGTTTGTATGGTACATCTGTAACACCCATCGACATCCCCTCCCATAACATTAATTGTTGTCAGTATAGATAGTAGAAAGAAAGATTTACGAATGTTTCTCTCCATTTATTGTTAGTCTATGACTGTTATTTAGAGGATTATTTTTTGAGATTTTATTTTTTGTTTTACTTCGCTTAGGATTGAAAAGATATCTTTGACTCAAATTTAATATGCAGTGTTTCATCTCTAGGTTTTTTTGTATTTTTTTAATATGTTTGTATGGTACATCTGTAACACTCATCGACATCCCCTCCCATAACATTAATTGTTGTCAGTATAGATAGTAGGAAGAAAGTTTTACGAATGTTTCTCTCCAATTATTTTTAGTCTATGACTGTTATTTAGACGATTATTTTTTTTGAGATTTTATTTTTTTTTTATTTCGCTTAAGATTGAAAACATATCTTTGACACAAATTCAATTGCAGTTTTCATCTCTAGGTTTTTTTGTTTTCTATTCATATGTTTGTATGGTACATCTGTAACACCATCGATATCCCCTCCCATAACATTAATTGTTGTCAGTATAGATAGTAGGAAAAAGTTTTACGAATGTTTCTCTCATATTATTTAAATATGTTTCTATGACTATTATTTAGAGGATTATTTTTTAGAGACAGTTTTTTTTTTCGCTTAGGATTGAAAACATATCTTTGACACAAATTCAATATGCAGTGTTTCATCTCTAGGTTTTTTTGTGTTTCTGTTCATATGTTTGTATGGTACATCTGTAACACCCATCGACATTTCCCATAACATTAATTGTTGTCATATAGATAGTAGAAGAAAGTTTTTTCTCAATTATTGTTAGTCTATTTTATTTAGAGATTTAGATTTTTTTTTTTTTTTTTTTTTTTTTATTTCGCTTAGGATTGAAAATATATCTTTGACTCAAATTCATTGCAGTGTTTCATATCTCTAGGTTTTTTTGTGTTTCTTTTCTTCATATGTTTGTATGGTACATCTGTAACACCCATCGACATCCCCTCCCATAACATTAATTGTTGTCAGTATAGATAGTAGGAAGAAAGTTTTACGAATGTTTCTCTCCATTTATTGTTAGTCTATGACTGTTATTTAGAGGATTATTTTTTGAGATTTTATTTTTTGTTTTATTTCGCTTAGATTGAAAACATATCTTTGACTCAAATTCAATATGCAGTTTTTTGAATCTCTAGGTTTTTTTTGTTTTTGTTTCATATGTTTGTATGGTACATCTGTAACAACCATCGACATCCCCTCCCATAACATTAATTGTTGTCAGTATAGATAGTAGGAAAAAGTTTTACGAATGTTTCTCTCCAATTATTTTTAGTCTATGACTGTTATTTAGAGATTATTTTTTTGAGAGATTTTATTTTTTTGTTTTATTTCGCTTAGATTGAAAACATATCTTTGACTCAAATTCAATATAGCAGTTTTTCATCTCTAGGTTTTTTTGTTTTCTATTCATATGTTTGTATGGTACATCTGTAACAATCGACATCCCCTCCCATAACATTAATTGTTGTCAGTATAGATAGTAGGAAAACAGTTTTACGAATGTTTCATATATATAATAGAAGAAAATTTTAAATATGTTTCTCTCCAATTATTGTTAGTCTATGACTGTTATTTAGAGGACAGTTCCTTTCTTCGCTTAGGATTGAAAACATATCTTTGACACAAATTCAATATGCAGGGATTCATCTCTAAATTTTTTTGTGTTTTCTGTTCATATGTTTGTATGACACATTTGAGATTTTATATTTGAGGTTTATTTTTCGAGATTTAATTGTTTGTTTTACTTCGCTTAGGATTGAAAACATATCTTTGACTCAAATTCATTATGCAGTGTTTCATATCTAGGTGTTTTTGTGTTTCTCTTCATATGTTTGTATGGTACATCTGTAACACCCATCGACATCCCCTCCCATAACATTAATTAATTGTTGTCAGTATAGATAGTAGAAAGAAAGATTTACGAATGTTTTTCTCCTCTCATTTATTGTTAGTCTATGACTGTTATTTAGAGGATTATTTTTTGAGATTTTATTTTTTTTTTTACTTCGCTTAGGATTGAAAACATATCTTTGACTCAAATTCAATATGCAGTGTTTCATCTCTAGGTTTTTTTGTATTTTTGTTAATATGTTTGTATGGTACATCTGTAACACTCATCGACATCCCCTCCCATAACATTAATTGTTTAATATAGTTGTCAGTATAGATAGTAGGAAGAAAATTTTACGAATGTTTCTCTCCAATTATTTTAGTCTATGACTGTTATGACTGTTATTTATTTTGAGGATTATTTTTTGAGATTTTATTTTTTTTTTTACTTCGCTTAGGATTGAAAACATATCTTTGACTCAAATTCAATATGCAGTGTTTCATCTCTAGGTTTTTTTTGTTTTCTTCATATGTTTGTATGGTACATCTGTAACACCCATCGACATCCCCTCCCATAACATTAATTGTTGTCAGTATAGATAGTAGGAAGAAAGTTTTACGAATGTTTCTCTCCATTATTTTTTAGTCTATGACTGTTATTTAGAGGATTATCTTTTGAGATTTTATTTTTTGTTTTATTTCGCTTAAGATTGAAAACATATCTTTGACACAAATTCAATTAGAGTTTTTCATCTCTAGGTTTTTTTTTTTTCTATTCATATGTTTGGATGGTACATCTATAACAACCATCGATATCCCCTCCCATAACATTAATTGTTGTCAGTATAGATAGTAGGAAAACAGTTTTACGAATGTTTCAGTATATATATAATAGGAAGAAAATTTTAAATATGTTTCTCTCCAATTATTATTAGTCTATGACTGTTATTTAGAGGACAGTTCCTTTCTTCGCTTAGGATTGAAAACATATCTTTGACACAAATTCAATATGCAGGGATTCATCTCTAAATTTTTTGTGTTTCTGTTCATATGTTTGTATGACACATTTGAGATTTTATATTTGAGGTTTATTTTTCGAGATTTAATTGTTTGTTTTACTTCGCTTAGGATTGAAAACATATCTTTGACTCAAATTCATTATGCAGTGTTTCATATCTAGGTGTTTTTGTGTTTCTCTTCATATGTTTGTATGGTACATCTGTAACACCCATCGACATCCCCTCCCATAACATTAATTGTTGTCAGTATAGATAGTAGAAAGAAAGATTTTACGAATGTTTCTCTCCATTTATTGTTAGTCTATGACTGTTATTTAGAGGATTATTTTTTGAGATTTTATTTTTTGTTTTACTTCGCTTAGATTGAAAACATATCTTTGACTCAAATTCAATATGCAGTGTTTCATCTCTAGGTTTTTTTTTTATTTTTGTTCATATGTTTGTATGGTACATCTGTAACACTCATCGACATCCCCTCCCATAACATTAATTGTTGTCAGTATAGATAGTAGGAAGAAAGTTTTTACGAATGTTTCTCTCCAATTATTTTTAGTCTATGACTGTTATTTAGAGGATTATCTTTTGAGATTTTATTTTTTGTTTTATTTCGCTTAGATTGAAAACATATCTTTGACACAAATTCAATATGCAGTTTTTCATCTCTAGGTTTTTTTTTGTTTTTCTATTCATATGTTTGTATGGTACATCTGTAACACCATCGACATCCCCTCCCATAACATTAATTGTTGTCAGTATAGATAGTAGGAAAAAGTTTTACGAATGTTTCAGTATATTTTGTTGTCTATGAAGAAAATTTTAAATTATGTTTTCTCCATTTTATTTTTTATTACTTTTTTTTTTTTACTTCGCTTAGGATTGAAAACATATCTTTGACAAATTCAATATGCAGTGTTTCATCTCTAGGTTTTTTTTTTTTGTTCATATGTTTGTATGGTACATCTGTAACACCATCGACATCCCCTCCCATAACATTAATTGTTGTCAGTATAGATAGTAGGAAGAAAGAATTTTTTTCAATGTTTCTCTCCATTATTTTTTAGTCTATGACTGTTATTTAGAGGATTATTTTTTGAGATTTTATTTTTTGTTTTACTTCGCTTAGGATTGAAAACATATCTTTGACTCAAATTCAATATGCAGTGTTTCATCTCTAGGTTTTTTTGTTTTCTCTTCATATGTTTGTATGGTACATCTGTAACACCCATCGACATCCCCTCCCATAACATTAATTGTTGTCAGTATAGATAGTAGAAAGAAAGATTTACGAATGTTTCTCTCCATTTATTGTTAGTCTATGACTGTTATTTAGAGGATTATTTTTTGAGATTTTATTTTTTGTTTTACTTCGCTTAGGATTGAAAAGATATCTTTGACTCAAATTTAATATGCAGTGTTTCATCTCTAGGTTTTTTTTTGTTTTTTTGTTAATATGTTTGTATGGTACATCTGTAACACTCATCGACATCCCCTCCCATAACATTAATTGTTGTCAGTATAGATAGTAGGAAGAAAGTTTTACGAATGTTTCTCTCCAATTATTTTTAGTCTATGACTGTTATTTAGAGGATTATTTTTGAGATTTTATTTTTTGTTTTATTTCGCTTAAGATTGAAAACATATCTTTGACACAAATTCAATTAGAGTTTTTCATCTCTAGGTTTTTTTTGTTTTTCTATTCATATGTTTGGATGGTACATCTATAACAACCATCGATATCCCCTCCCATAACATTAATTGTTGTCAGTATAGATAGTAGGAAAACAGTTTTACGAATGTTTCAGTATATATAATAGGAAGAAAATTTTAAATATGTTTCTCTCCAATTATTATTAGTCTATGACTGTTATTTAGAGGACAGTTCCTTTCTTCGCTTAGGATTGAAAACATATCTTTGACACAAATTCAATATGCAGGGATTCATCTCTAAATTTTTTTTTTTGTTTCTGTTCATATGTTTGTATGACACATTTGAGATTTTATATTTGAGGTTTATTTTTCGAGATTTAATTGTTTGTTTTACTTCGCTTAGGATTGAAAACATATCTTTGACTCAAATTCATTATGCAGTGTTTCATATCTAGGTGTTTTTGTGTTTCTCTTCATATGTTTGTATGGTACATCTGTAACACCCATCGACATCCCCTCCCATAACATTAATTGTTGTCAGTATAGATAGTAGAAAGAAAGATTTACGAATGTTTCTCTCCATTTATTGTTAGTCTATGACTGTTATTTAGAGGATTATTTTTTGAGATTTTATTTTTTGTTTTACTTCGCTTAGATTGAAAACATATCTTTGACTCAAATTCAATTAGTGTTTCATCTCTAGGTTTTTTTGTTTTTTGTTCATATGTTTGTATGGTACATCTATAACACTCCATCGATATCCCCTCCCATAACATTAATTGTTGTCAGTATAGATAGTAGGAAGAAAGTTTTACGAATGTTTCTCTCCAATATTATTTTATCTATGACTGTTATTTATTTTTTTATCTTTGACACAAATTCAATATGTTTTATTTCGAGGACTTAGATTGAAAACATATCTTTGACACAAATTCAATATGCAGTGATTCATCTCTAGGTTTTTTTGTGTTTCTGTTCATATGTTTGTATGGTACATCTGTAACACCCATCGACATCCCCTCCCATAACATTAATTGTTGTCAGTATAGATAGTAGAAAGAAAGATTTACGAATGTTTCTCTCCATTTATTGTTAGTCTATGACTGTTATTTAGAGGTTATTTTTTGAGATTTTATTTTTTGTTTTACTTCGCTTAGGATTGAAAACATATCTTTGACTCAAATTCAATATGCAGTGTTTCATCTCTAGGTTTTTTTGTGTTTTTGTTCATATGTTTGTATGGTACATCTGTAACACTCATCGACATCCCCTCCCATAACATTAATTGTTGTCAGTATAGATAGTAGGAAGAAAGTTTTACGAATGTTTCTCTCCAATTATTTTTAGTCTATGACTGTTATTTAGAGGATTATCTTTTGATTTTATTTTTTGTTTTATTTCGCTTAAGATTGAAAACATATCTTTGACACAAATTCAATTAGAGTTTTTCATCTCTAGGTTTTTTTTGTTTCTATTCATATGTTTGGATGGTACATCTATAACAACCATCGATATCCCCTCCCATAACATTAATTGTTGTCAGTATAGATAGTAGGAAAACAGTTTTACGAATGTTTCAGTATATATAATAGGAAGAAAATTTTAAATATGTTTCTCTCCAATTATTATTAGTCTATGACTGTTATTTAGAGGACAGTTCCTTTCTTCGCTTAGGATTGAAAACATATCTTTGACACAAATTCAATATGCAGGGATTCATCTCTAAATTTTTTTGTGTTTCTGTTCATATGTTTGTATGACACATTTGAGATTTTATATTTGAGGTTTATTTTTCGAGATTTAATTGTTTGTTTTACT
>BPLR01020242.1:0-49376 GCA_021605095.1 Caerostris extrusa | reverse complement strand
AGTTACGTATTGCTGATTCTATTTAATGAAAATATCCCCAATCAAATTCTTCCAAGTTCAAGAGTGGCAATTTCTTGATTTGGTGATGTCTAAAATATTTCCTTGAGAGTATTTGAAAAACCATATTAAAAGGAGAATCCATTAAAACAGGAGATCAGAAACAGATCAGGAGAATACATTAATACATTTCCCGATACTGATAATCCTCGTGCAATTACTATTCATTAAAAATATGATTTTTATCACTACTACTTCTAAATAACAAATTTCCATTAAAAATATTCATTAAAGGTTCAGATTAAATTAAAACTAAGTTTTTTATTGAAAACATTTTCCACACTATGTATCGTTACGAATGTACTTTAACAAATATTAAAAACCCAAACATCAGCATCTAGTTTGAAATTATCATCCCACGTATCAAAAAGTAATCCAAAATTTCTACCTAAACCTTACCTTTCTTGCACCTTCTTTAAATAACCTACTTTTATCTTACAATCAAAATTGAAAATTCTCAAAAGACCTGAGCTGTTTGGCCCATTTTGCTCACGTAAATTTTTCACCACAGTTTGAAGAACTTTAGTTTAAAACACTCATTGTCTAAAAATGGGAAGGTGAAGTCTATTTCAATGAAGAGTTTATATTATTCTAAAGACAAGAACACCCAAAATAAATCTTTTGTAGTATTGTTAAAAATTTTCTAAAACCAAACAACTATGCCTGCAGTTAACATAACCGTCATCAGAATTTTTAATTTTCAAACAAATTTCTATTTACTTTTATAAGAATCCTCTTAATATTTCAAACACTGAACCCATTATTATGAATATTAAAATTTAACTCTGAAATCTTACTGTTGATGTAATCCACAATTCATTCACTAAATAATATTAAAATACTTCTGTTTTCTCTTGTTTTGAAGCAGTCGACTCTCTTTTTAAAAAATTACAAAAAAAAAAAAAAAAAAAAAAAAAATCCTGAAGAAAACTTTTCATCATTATATACAGCCTTGTTATGAATATTATTATTTTCATCAAAACAATACAGTTTTGCTTTTAAATACTTGGGCATTATTGGAAAATTTCCCCTTGTAGTGTGCAAGTTGGGCAACTAAATTGTAAAAAAGATGTGGTTGGGATGAGATACATGAGGCATTGATTGGAGAACTCACAGCTTTATTTACACACACATAAACACCACACACATGCAATTAGAGGCATACATTATTTAACGCATTTAAAGACAGATAATTATAGATTCGTGGAAGGATTTCACTTCTAAGCTGAAAATCCGATACTCAGCAATGCGAAATATACTTCCTCTCCGGGTGAGAGTCTGTAGAGCAATTAATGAACAAAATATATTTCTTCTAGGGGTGAGAGACTATCAGCAAAACGTTTCTCAACTGGAGCCAGGTTGCGTAGTGCTTCCTCTCGGATGAAAGTCTCGCCTACGGACCATTTTCCTGAACTCCAAGAGATTTCTCCTCTTGGAAGGAAACACGGTTACATATTTAATTTATTTGCCGTTAGTGTTCTTCTTAGAAGTTAAATATTATGACATTACGAAATTGAGATGATTAGAATTCTGTAGATCAGAGGTCTCCAAACTTTCCAGCCTTAGGGCCATACTGTTTACTCCAGTAGGTATCAAGGGCCAAAACAATTTTCAATTTTCAAGGTTTAAATTTTCTGCCATTATCTATAATTTCTAGTGTTTTAATGTGTTTTTTTATCCTGCTTATTACAGCAAAAATAAGCTATTCGCTGTCACGGGCCGGATTGATGACACTGGCGGGCCGACTTTGGCCCGCGGGCCGTAGTTTGAGATCCTTGCTGTAGATGATTAGTTTTTATATGTAAGCAGCGGTGAAAGGAAAACGATATTTAAGCAATGAAGACTATCTCTTGTTTTTAAAGCAATATGATTAAGATTCAGTTTAAAATGTTACTATATAATGTACAATTTCTTAATTTATAATGAAATCTTTATTAAAATTATATATTTCTTATTGTAGTACTGCATAAGTTGATGATTCTTATATTCGTCAGCCTAAATAAATCCACCACATTTATTACATTTTCATTAATTCTAGTTAAGAAATTATTTTTGTTTTTGCTATATATTAGCGATTTCAAAGAAAGAACTACAGATTGGAAAATAACGAATAACACTATTTAAACAACATCTCCACCTATAATGCTGTTTTTACTCTTTGTTTGTCGTGTGGCAACATGAAGTATTAACCAATAAAAAACAATTTATTAAATATTTGCTTTAAAAAATAAGACGTTAGTAACGCTGAATTTAAGCTGCATTTAAATGAATAATTTGTTGCTATTTTTTTTTTTTTTTTTTTTTTTAATATTATCGCTTTGATACATCTGAAGAATTTATGTTTCATTTGAATGATTTAAAAGTCATCCATAATATTTTTTCTTTTCTGTTATTTAATACAAAAAGCTTTATTTTTAAGTTCCATCTGAAAGTTTATAGATTTAATGAAATTTTTTTTAATTAATGTAAATATTATTGAAGCCCTTTACAAAACGAAAAAAAGAATAATCTTTCGTATTCTGGAAAATACTTTTTTTTTTTCTTTCTTTTCATTTTAAATGTTTTAGAAGAAAATAAAAATAAAAAAGAACCCTTTCAATAAAAAATGGAAAATATAAAACTGTTAAAAGGGATACGATAAATATAGCATATCTGAGAAAAAAAATTGTCTTATTTCTTTCTATACTGTTAACCTTCTTTAAAAAATTGTCCGTTTGTTTAATATGTTTCCATTTGTTAGTTCTGCAAATATTTTTATTAAATTAAAATGACGTCTTGAGTGTTATAGCATTCAAAAGTAGGGATATTTATTTAAATAAAACATTGAATTTCTTAAGAAGTTAATACTCAGTACACACAAAGAGCAGTATTAATGAAACTTAAATAAATATTATTTTAGTAAGCTAATAACATTTATTGGAAAAGCCCTTTTTCACATTTTTCTAAATCTATTATTTAGATAAAATTGAAATTAGCAAATAGTTGTCTTTTCTAGGACGTTTGGGTATTTTGAATTGAGGTCATTTGATACTGGTGCGGAAGATGTGTAGCACAATTAGCGTTACCCAAGACGCATACACTTTTTGTCAATTGTTTAATAGATGAAGTGCCTGATGATTTTAATACAATGACATACTATTATAAAGCACCCATAATTTGGAACAAACACTCTAAAAGGTGGCATTTTGGCACTTTCTTCCCATATACTCCTCGAGCTAATGAAAAAACTTCCCAACACACAGATTTATCATCAGCATATATACGGAAGCGTTCTGTTAATAATCGCAGGAACAGGTTTAAAGACAAGATGCCTTCATACAGAAATCTGGCACACTAACCACAGGCCCAGCTCAAATAGGGAGGGGGGATATGGGGACTTTTTGTGGTTCCAACTGAGTGATAAGTCGCCAAATGTGGTAACCAGGATTTCTTGTACTGTATGCAATTCACTTCACTTACCATCGCACCGTTTTCTTAGCGCACTTTGACGAAAAGAATTTTTGACGCCAAATCCCAGTGGCCCCTATTTTCGATTTTGCCCAGGCTGATGGTAAAGTCCAGGTACAAATTCAATTTAACAATGATAATTAATTAATTTGAAAATAAAATATTATGTTTATTAAAATATAAATACTTTTGAGAAGTATAATGATTTCTTTCAAATTACTTCTCGATAAATTTACATCCATATTTGTTAACTTCATGAGAATAGCATTAATTCGCTTGTTTGTATTCTTGTTTAGTAAGTTGAGAAACTGACATAACGCATAATTTCTGCCTCACAATTGCGTACTATCGTATTGGAGAAATCCCGAAGTATTACAAACAGGCGATCTGTCCAATCGATGAAGGACATTCACAATCTTCAAGGACAATCGTTTTTCAGAACGATTACTGTAACACGTCACTAGCAGGAATCAAACCTTTATCTATTGCATGATACATATGGATAAGAATAGAAACAAAATTTAAAAATAGCAAGATAATACATAATTACATAATAAAAAGCACTTATATTTTAAATAACTATTTATTTAATAATTAGGCTTTTTGTGTTTTCCACATCAAAAATGTTTAGTATTACTTTTACACAACAAGCACAAATAAACAATTTCTGAAAATTACGTATGTTTGAATCTTGAAATGTTATTATTGATATATTTTTTTATAAAAGTTTTACTGTAATGCGCAGGTTGAGCTAGTTGATTGTACCTGGGTGTGGTTAGGTTGAGATACTTGAGGCACAGGATTGAGAACTCACAGCTTTATTTACACACACTCCCAAACCCGCTCCCACACACACAAATTAGAGACATGCAATATTTTACACATTTAAAGACACATAATTATAGATTCATGGAAGAATTCCACTTCTAAGCCGAAACCCGATACTCAGGTACGCGCAGAGGGTGCGAAAATGCTTCTTCTCTGGGTGAGTCTGTAGGCCAACTAAACACTTTTCCTGAACGCCACAGAAAGACTCTCGCCAATGCGTAGAAAGCATGCTTGAATTATTAATATTATAATTGGAGATTGCTATTTTGAATACAACCTATATATTTGATGAAATAATTTGGCCTTATGGATTTCATAATGAGGTGGATCCTGATTCCATATGGCAACATTATTTTACATTTTATACAATATGGAAGGAAACAGATTAGTATGCTATACACTCAAGAGCCCAAACATTATGACCACCTGTCAATAGCGAGTTGGCCCACCTTTGGCGCGCAACACCGCTTCAACCCGCCTTGGCATGGATGCCACAAGTCCTTGGCAGATGGCCGGACACAGATTGTACCACATGTTTAAGCAACGGTCACTCAAATTCGAGATATTGGGAATTGGGGTTTTGAACTCTGAGCTGCCCTCGCAGGACATCGCAAATGTGCTCTATCGAATTGAGATCCGCTGAGTTAGGCGGCCAGGACATTAACTGGAATTCAGCATCATGTTCCTGGAACCATTCCAACACAATTTTAGCCAAGGGGCGTTGTCCTGTTGGAACATTCCATTTCCAACTGGAAAACAGAGGCCATGTAAGGGTGCAACTAGTCCGCAATGATCTTCAGATAACCTGTAGCATTCATGGTCTGCTCTACCACAATCACGGGTCCCAGAGACGTCCAAGAGAACGTCCCCCAAAGCATAATACCGCCACCACCGGCCTGTGTATGACCTACTGTACATTGAGGGAGCAACTGTTCGTCTGGAAGACGACGTATCCTGACACGGCCATCGGCTTGATGAATGACAAACCGTGATTCATCTGACCAGGCAACTCTTTCCCCACTGATCCTTGGACCAGTCACGATGTTCCCGTGCCCAGCGCAGGCGCAGTTGGCGATGACGCTTGGTCAGCAAAGGCACACGAGTGGGACGTTAGCTGCGTAGCCCCATATCCAACAGTGTCCGCTGAACAGTGTGCTCCGATACTATTCTACTTGTCCCTGCATTGTATTGGACTGTCAGCTGAGCCACTGTCTGCCTCCGGTTTTGCTTCACCATGCGAGACAGTCTCCGATGACCTTTTTCTTTGATAGCGTGTGGGCGTCCCACACCATGTCGTCTACTGATGGTTTCACCATCATTCATCCACTTTGCATAAGTACTAACAACTGTAGATCGCGAACAACCCACGAGTCGTGCAGTTTCGGAAATACTTGTTCCGAGCCTTCGAGCCATTACAATCTGCCCTCTATCAAAGTCGCTTAGATCCGCAGCCTTTCCCATCATACACAGAAGTAAGTGAAAGAATGATTCTTCAGACTCTCCAGCAGCAGTTAAATACCACTTCCACCTGATCACGTGCCTTCGACGTCATCCAGGCGAGTTCATTGCAAAATGTAGGGGTGGTCATAATGTTTTGACTCTTGAGTGTATTTACACACCAGATTAAATTAGGTTTGTTTATTTACATACAGTGGGCCACAAAATTGAGTATACACCTTAGAAACTTTTTGCAATTACAAATTAAATATTGCTTTAAGATGATTGAATTTTTTACCTTATATACTTTAGTCTATGCTTTACCGTACTATACTTATAAAATTGTTACATTTATTTATTTTTTTACGAAAAAAAATAAAAGATCTGAGACGAGAGGAAAAACAACACCATAAAAAAATAAGTATACACCTTTATTAATTTCCTTTTAACGTACAAATTAATATTTTGTTGCAAACCCTTTTGCTTGAATTACAGCTTGTAATCTTCTGGGCATAGATTCTACTAGTGTTTTAGTGGTTTCAACAGAAATTTTAGCCCATTCTTCTCTCAGAACCTTCTTGAGAACTTCCTTGCTTGTGATTTCGTGCTCATGTACAGCTTTCTCTAATTGCGACCACAAATTTTCGATGACGTTTAGGTCTGGAGACTGGGCTGGAGTGTTTAATTGCTTCTTGCAATGGTACAGCAAGTATAACTGCACAATCTTCGCTGTATGCTTGGGGTCGTTGTCCTGCTGGAATATGAAGCTTGACCCAAGCCCCAACTTACTGGCACTTTTTTTCAAGTTATCATTTAAAATCCCCAAATATACATGTTTGTCCATAATACCATCAATAAAAGCAAGCTCTCCAACTCCTACAGCCGACATACAACCCCAAACGAGGACAGATCCACCTCCGAACTTGACTGTCTTAATGGTGTTTTTAGGTACCAGTGCTTTCCCAGCTTCTCTCCATATTTTAAATCGTCCATCGCTTCCGTAAAGATTAAACTTACTTTCATCAGAAAATATTACAGTGTTCCAGAAAGAAATAGGCTTTAAACGATGTTCTTTGGCGAAAATCACTCTCTTTGTCTATTCACATACTTGATGAGTGGCTTTCGTATTGGTGTACGGCCATGAAACCCATATTGGTGAAGGGTACGTCGAATTGTTTCAACTGAGATCTTTTTCCAGATTGTAGAGGACATCGATAAAGCTAGTTTAGAGGCACTCACCCTCGGATCTTTGTTTACTGAGTGAATGTTCTTCCTCTTCGGTGTAGTACTCAGTATTTCTTTACGTCCTCTTCCAGGAATATTGGCCACAGATCCAGTTTTTTTATACTTCTGTAGTATTTTTGAACACAACCATGAGTTACACCAATCAACGAAGCGATTTCTCGAAGTGATTTGCCCTCTTTCGACCATTTTACAACCAATAAGCGCTCAGATTCAGTAGTTTCTCTACGAGAGCTCATTTTACGATTTTTAATGAGAAGAAATACTATTTAAAAGCGTTGAAGTGCAATAGCACGTGTTATAAACAGCAGCTACTCCTGAAACTCTTTAAAGAAAATTTGAAACTAAAAAAAGTGGTGGCATAATTTACAAATATAAAAAGTGTATACTCAATTTTATGGCATGGTTTTCTATCTTTTCTTCGAATCGCTTAACTTTTTCGTAATAAATAAGTTAACTATAGAATTGTGTTATTATAGGATGGTAAAGCAGAGGTTAAAGTATCTAGGATAAAAAATTTATCTATTTAATTCAATATTTAATTTGTAATTGGAAGAAGTCTAAAAGTTTTAGAGGTGTATACTCAATTTTGTGGCTCCCTGTATTATGTTTTTTGGAAAAACTAACATGTTACCAAAATTACGCCTTTATAATTTGCTCCATCAAAACAAAAATGTTTCATAAATTTCTAATTATTTCAATACATTTTGGAAATTAGTTTTTTATCATTATAAAATATTTTAGGCTTTACCCTTAAATTTATAGTAGGCAAAGGACTGAAAACTTTCTTATAAACTACGCCTGATAAACCCATAATGAAAACTATAACTTTGTATAAAGTATGAAAACAAAATTTAACCAGAGACCGAATCTCAGACGACACAGACATCTGATTGTGTTCAGGATCTATAGTGTCCCATAGAATACTGACTTCTTTCAAAAGTCAACAAACATATTCCAGTATTTTCTTTTATATAAGCTGTCGAATCATAAACACTATGAAAAGAATTTCCATTTTTATTGAAATATCGAAATAAATTCTGTTTATATAAAAACAATATGTGTGCCGTAATGTTTCCCCTTAAATTTTTTTGTTCAACGATTATTATTTATTGACAAACATCAATCCAGAAAAACGACATACGAAATGGATTTGGATTCAAATTAACAATCTGCCCTACTCGTAGCTCAGTGGCAACGTGCGTCGCTGGTGACCATCAGAGAGGACGTTTAGTCCAATGGCGTCTTTGTTGTAGACACTCTTTCAAAAAACGAAGACACTTGATGGCGTTTGGGATGTTCAGCCTCTTGCCTCGTTAGTCGGACCACCTAGTGAGAGTTTTTCCGGATTTTCTCTCATACGATACACAAATGTAGGGTAGTTCCCTAAAAGACCTACTGGAAGGCACTGCTCTCCGTCTTCAACGACACGGAGCAAAAGCCACACTTCTACCTACAGGTGCTCCTTGACAACAGAAGCTGCCCTCTTTTCCCTTCAACCTTGAGTCCATACGGGGTTTTGGTAGATGTCTACCAAGTAGGAAAAGAAACAACAACAGAAGATTACTAAACGAATTACATGCATATTCGAACACTAACTGAATAACTTTCTGTCATTACAGCCCATGATAGGCCAAAGCCGTGTCTTCTGGCTGATTTCGAGACAGGAGATTATTCCTTTTTTACAGGACAGGGTTGTCAGCCCTAGACCCAAAATTCTACAATTATGTTACACAAAGACTTGAGGTTTAAAATTGATTCCGAACTATTACAAACATCCATCGCATCGCCGGGACTCGAACCTGAAACCTTGGCCATTTATGCCCCATAATTGAAGCTGCCTCCGTTCTTCCCTCCGTCGGCTTGATGGCCAATTGGCTAGCATTCTGGTCTTTGGTACCACATGAGTCAGGTTCGAATCTTGACAGTGGCATGAATGTTTGTCAGTGGTTTGGAATTCAAGTAAAACTGTAGGTCACAGTCTAATTAGCCCAAAGTGTGCATAAAATAACTGTGGAGCGACAAACCAAACCATATCTTCCATGAGATCGTATTTGTTCTTGGATTTGGTCTAAATGATGCTGTCGACCGAATAGGATAAAAAACGATAAACATTAACGCTCTTCGAGAATGCAGATATTAAGTTAATAAACTCATGTTTGCAGATGTAAGTTAGTAAACTCAATTGCAACACCATGAAGGACTGAGCTGAAATTTTCAGGAAGTGCAAATTAGCGCATGGCATGCAAATGATTAGAATTTCAAATCCGTAGCGCATGCGTATGCTGAGCAGCGCCCTCTGAACGGTGGATGGATCCGAATAAATAGACAGCTGTAGCGAGGCGTGTATGGTTATCGGTGGTTATCTGCTAGTGGTAAACGTTCGCTCAATCGTTACTTATGCCTCTTCGACGAAAGAGAGCGAGATTTGAACAACTTACAGAGTTTGAACGAGGGAGAATCATCGGCCTTCGTGAAGCTGGATTGTCTTATCGTGCAGTAGCCCGCTCGTGTGCAGCGTAACAGCATCACAGTGATGCGTCTTTTGGAAGCAGTGGACGAACGAGTGTCGGACAACTCGGAAATCCGGGAGTGGACCCCGAAATGTGACGTCAGCTTGCGATGATAGACACCTGGTCCGCATGGCGCTGACGGACCGTACAGCTTCCTCTAGACAATTGGCAGCACAGTGGGCAATAGCTACTGGTGTTTCATTGTGTGCTTCCTCAATTCGTAGACGTCTGCTGCAGCGTGGACTGCGCGCAAGGATTCCTTTATACAGGATGCTCTCACGATATACCATCGCGCCGCCTGCGGCTACAATGGGCCGCTCAGCATAGAGACTGGCATGTTGATTGGCAGCATATCGTGTTTTTCTGAGGAATCCCGTTTTAATTTTTGGTACCATGATGGCCGCATTCGTGTCAGACGCTATGCCGGTGAACGCCGCCTTCCGGAGTGCATTATCGAACGCCACAGTGGACGAACACCCGGAGTTATGGTCTGGGGTGCCATAGCATATCTTGGACGATCTCAATTGCTAAGAATTGTGGGCAATCTGAACAGCAACCGGTACATCAGTGAAGTTCTACAGCCCCAAGCTGTTCCCTTCCTTCAAAGCTTGCCAGGCGCTGTATTTCAACAGGACAATGCCCGCCCTCATATCGCTAGGACTGTTCAATACTTCTTTGCAACGCGGCAGGTACAGCTTCTTCCTTGGCCTGCGTATTCCCCGGATATGTCGCCGATTGAACATATGTCGGATTTCGTTGGTCGGCGTCTCGCTCGTGATCCTCGTCCTGTTGCTTCTGCAGCCGAACTTTGGGTGCGCATACAAACAATATGGAATGCTCTTCCTCAGGCAGACATCCAAAATTCGTTTGACTCTATTCCATGTCGTGTAACAGCACTTATTGCGGCGCGTGGTGGCTACACAAAATACTGATTCCGATCTCTTGTTATTGTTTGTTTGCTTTGAACATTTAATCATTTATTTGTACCCTACCACTCAACTGTGTATTAAATTTCATTCAATTATGACAATTCCTTCATGGTGTTGCAATTTTCACAAACATGAGTTTATATTCATATTAACAATGTTAAGCGTGCCGATTGACTCAAAACAAGATTCGGGTAATAATCGAAATTCACTGACTTCCAAAAAAAAAAAAAAAAAAAATAAGAAAAAAATCAGAAAAGCTGTAATTACACGAGCAAAAATAAGTAAATTTTCATAGAAATTACGCAGAATACTTAAAATGTAACGCTACTTCAGATTATGGAATGCGAATTATTGAAGCTGCCTTTATTTCACATCAGTAATATGTGTCCGAAAGCAAGCTTTAAAGCATTTGCGTTTTTTTTGCCAACTGAAAATTGTGTAGTGAAATTGTGATGTTATAGATAGGCTTTTTGGTGTTATGTTTTGTTTGTCGCTGTACGGTCATTTTGTGCGCACTTTAGTCTAATTAGACGGTAACTTACAGTTTTAAGCAGATTCTGAGCCACCAACAAACATCTATGCCACCGATACGATGACGGGCCATTGCTAAAATAGAAGCTAGTCGAGATGGAAAGTACTGTTAATTATCGTTAATGGAACTAACAGTTAATACTAATATAAAGTAAAAGGTTAATTTTAACCTTTATCTTTAATACTTTATATTCAAATGTGCGATTAACTTATATGTACATGAATACTGTACAACCAAACGCATTAATTTGAATAGTAACATAGAATATATTTATCACTTAGACCAGTAGGGTAATCAAAAGTGATAACAGGTCTAAGTGCTGCTGTGTATAGAAGAAGTTTATTTTTTCTGCTGATCGAAGAGTGACGATTAATGAAAGGGTAAATTTACAGATACAGTTAAGGTATTTTTCATTTTCTGTAAGTAATGTGGTTTTGCCAAGAAAAGATTCCTAAATATTTGGTACTGTAATTCTAAAAGAAATTAATTTTGAGAGTAATGAAAATATTTTTTTTTTTCGCATGGCCTTTAGAGAACAGGACTGCTTTAATTTTTTCATTTAATATGGAACTAGTTGTCAAGTATCTTTAAAGGATTTCTAAGGATATGAACAAGAAACTTGGGATTTTTATTTTTGAAGAGAATAGATGTGACATCGGCAAAAATTGCAGTAAGTAGTTTGGGAAGTTAGAGGGGAGTTTTTTTTGGGAAGTTTTCTCTACAATACTAAAAATACTTGACACTAGTTCATTATCTTGGGGCCTGATGGCCGAATGGCTAGCGCTCTGGCATTCGGTACCACAGGTATCGGGTTCAAATCCCGGCTTTGCCCATGGGTGTTGTAGTAGTTCGAATCCACTTTAAGCCGTAGGTCCCGGTCCTAATAGGATCGTAGAGCGCTGCGGGGGTATTGTTACTCCGCGTCCGTGGCTTACCATCAAGTTACACGCGCCTCCTGGGTAGTGCAAAGTGAGTAACATCGGTGCAGCCCTTATGGCGAAAGATCACGGTCTATTTGCCAGCTGCATTAGAAATTAGAAGGAAAAAAAAGTTCGTTATATTTATCTTAGTTACTACCTAGAAAATATTTTAAATCCGGAATTTTGTTAATAGAGTGACAGATAGGTGGAAAATTGTTGATCCTTTTATTTTAATTTCGTCAGGACCAGCGGTTAATTAATAAGAACGCGTTGAATTAAAAGGCAATCGCTTAAGGTTTAATATGGCTAATTTCTTCATTCACGGTAGTTCAGATCAAAATTTCAGATATGTCGTTAATGTTTTTTTTCAATTTTTTTTATTGAAAGATCCATTGAAATAAATTTATTTTCAAGTTTATCTGCTAACACTTCAGCTTTTTCTTCATCTAATCCTCTCAAATCTTTTAATTTTTCTTTCGTAGAAACCGATCCATTAAGTTGAGCTGTTTTATTTCGAGTTCTTTAGAGAAATCCTCAAAAAGAACTCAATTGATCCTCTTTAAACCGTCCATTATATATCTCCATTCACGATTAGGTGGGCACAATGGAATAACTCTAATAGTTATAATCTTATTTGAAATGTAATATTTCCTGTATAAGAATCCTCCTTTCCGCGACTGGCTATTGATTTTGTAGCACAGTAAAATACTTTATTACAGAAATCTATTCATTTAAACCGTTAATAAAAATACAAAAGAATTTCATTTAATGTTTTTGAAAAGTTTAATGCATATGTATATATAATTTATAAGAAAATAATTATGTAAACAACAAATGACATCATACTGAGATTAAAAGACGTGAAAAACAGGTTTTCATATCCTTTTCCAATTTTTTTTTTGCAATGACGGGAGTATTATAAATTCCAAATCATTCGAAGGTGAAAGCATTGTCCAAATCAACATACTTCATTAACTCGAAATCTAAATTTTTGGTCCTAGTTCGGTTTAGTATGTCATTCTACGGGTAATTTTTGCACACTTTGGGTAAAATTAGACCAGAACCTACAGTTTAACGTGGAATCCGAAAATATCCATGACACAGCCATAAATTCAAACCTGAAACCTGTATATCAAAGGCCCAGAGCGCTGGCCATCAAAAGCGCTCTAGTTCGGGAATATAAAGACTTGCCCATGGTCTCATATATTCCTGTAACTTGATCGCGCATAGCACGAAAAAAAGGAGCCATCTATATCATTTAAACATCGAGACCAAATTAATGAAATAATATAATCGAATGGTAGTGTATCGATTAGTGACTTACTGATCAGAGTCGCATTAAAAGAATGACATGAATTACTCTCAGAAATATTTAATTTATTCCATTATGATAAAATTTTAAAAAAAAAATGCAAATATGAATAAAAAGAATAGCAGTATGTTAGAAATGAATTTTATGTGTACAACATTATAACGTAACATTTGAATAGAAAAGAGGAAATAGAAAATATCTTTTCTATTTAAGAGATGAAAACCAACATAAATTTCGGAAACTTTTCACGAATATATCTAAAATTATATGCATAGACACAATAATTTAGCTTCTTTATGCAAATATTTTAATATTTATTACAATTCAACAAAATGAGTACAAATGATTCGTAACTATTGAAGTTTCAGTTTTTAATTTTGTTACAACTGATTTGAAAAAGAATACAATTTTATTTAATTAAAATGGTAATAAAGTTTTGTAATTTTTGGTTATGCACTGAATAAAAGGGATTATCCAATGTTTGATGCCTTCATCCCCTTTCGCGCCAAATTAGACATCGCCAAGAGGCGATGTCTAATTACTGCCAAATTTTACAGAATCCTACGAAAACGGCTAAAATCAACAAAGACATCAAACAAAAATAACAAAGACATCAAACATCGTAGACTCCTCATAAAAATTTGTTAGAAAAAAACTAGAACCTCACAATATTTTCAAATCCTACAAAAAAGGGCTTACAGTAGGTTATAAAATATATATATTATAATATATATATATATATATATATATGGGGGCCTGAAAGGCCGAGTGGCTAGCGCTCTGGCGCTCGGTACCACAGGCTTCGGTCTCGTGTCCGGCGGTGCCATGGATGTTTGTAGTGGTTCGGAATCCACTTTAAACCGTAGGTCCCCGTTCTAATAGGATCGTAGAGCGTTGCGGGGGCATTGTTACTCCGCGTCCGTGGCTTATCTTCAAGTTACACGCGCCCTCTGGGTAATGCAAAAGTGAGTAACGTCTGTGTAGCGCTTGCCTTAAGGCATTCGAGACGTCCATGTCTGTTTGCCAGCTGCATTGGAAAAAAATATATATATATTTATATTTGTATATATGTAAAAAAAAATTTAGCATAATGTAAACAGTTGTAGCATATGTATATAAAATATATATGTTATTCTTTTTAGGTTATAAAAATACATTATTGTATATTTCGAATATAAGCCTATCCGTATATAACACAAGAGTTCTTTTATACCTTAAAAGTTTCGCCAAAGTTCGAAACCCGTATATAAGCTGAAATTAAAACAAAAACAAAAAAAAAAATCCTGTAACGTTCAAACATGTCCCCGTGAGAAAAAGAAATGTTGCCAAGCAGGTAAAAGCATGGAATATTTTCCAATTATACCTCTATAATGTAAAAAATCCGACAAGCAAACAAGCAAAATTATACCTTTAGTTAACCCTATCTGAAACTTTTTCAAAAATTGATCCAATTAAAGTATTGTCTTGTATACGATCTGCTGTATTTGTGCTGGTCATATTTTCTTCGCCATGTTTTTTAAAAATGAGCGGGAATGAAATTGTTATACAACAAATTTCAAACTAAAAGTGATCGCTTTGATAAAAATTCTAAGTACAGACTGCTCGCCAGCATCATATTTTTTCGTTTTGGCGATAATACAACAAGCAAGCAATCTAAGAAATTATCAAAATAAACAACTCATTTTTTAAGTCGAATAATGTTTTTTCATAATCTTAAGAAGAAAGAAATAACAACGTGTTATATTTAGAGATATATTCCGCCAACTGAAAAGCAGCTATATTTTCAAGATTAGTGGAGTATGTCAAATAAAAATATAGTCAATACTGGGAACTATCCTTGAAATCATGAATAATCCTAAAACTGATAAACCGTTAATATCGTGTTGTGCCATTATTGCACTTCATGATCTCTTACAGTAAATTTGGTATAGATATTACTAATTTTCTACAAAATAATGCGCCAATTTGGTCCTATACTTCGACCAGATGCCTGTTCAATATCCAGTTCGATAGAAATCTGTTACTCAGTGTGTCGAAAATGCTATGCATCAAGAACTCTTTGAAACTTTTTTACCATTTTGTTACTCTTTGAACTCTTAACACTTGAACTGTAACCGTACTTCGTCTAAGAACTTTTCCCCCTCACTTCCTTGTTGGTAATCGCCAGTGGTAGACACGGATTTTGTGTCTGCATTTATAATATTATATTTATATCATATCATCATTTGCAATGCGCCCAACAAAAAATCAAGGAAAGTATTAATGAAATATTTGAATTTACCTACTACATCCTTTTGGATATCTCATCAACTGTTAGTTGGACTAGAAAGGTAAGAATACTTTTATACGAAATTTTCTAGTTTCATGGATTGTTTGGTGGTAAAACAATGATTCTTTGCTGCAAGAAATACCAAAGATATTCAATGGGATTAAAGACAGAATTGAGCTAAGGTTTTAATTATGACAGGATGGTCATAGAGGAATCTAACTTTAAAATATCAACAGTGTGTTTCCGATTCGTTACCTTAATTAAGTTTAAAATGTTTTGAAATCTTCAAATTTTTGCGTTTGGTTTTAAATTTTTCTTAAGGCTGTAAGTGGACTTATTTGTTCATTATAGATGAATAAGTTTTGAGTTCTCTTCACCAGAGGTTGTGGCCTGATGGCTAATTGGCTAGCACTCTGGTGTTTACTGGTACCGCAGGCTCCAGGTTCGAATCCTGACGTTGACATGGATGTTTGGGAGTGAATCGGAATCCACGTTAAACTGTAGGTCCGGTCTGTTTAGCCTAAAGTGTGCACAAGATGACCGTAGAGCGACAAACCAAACCAAACTGGTGCTTACTATCTTGGGGCTTAGCTTTTAGGTTCGAATCCTGGAGTGGCATAGATGTTTGCTAGTGATTAGTAATCCATGTTAAACTGTAGGTCCCAATCTAATTAGCTTAAAAAGTCTGCACAAAGGACTGTATAGCGACAAAGCAAACCAAAATCAACAGAGTCGACCATACAGAGATCTTCCATGCAGCCCAAAACAATTTTTATCTCTGTGCTTCTATGCTTTGCAATAGGTCGTACTTGTTGGTTGTATTTGGTGTACGCCAAACTTTTGGTTGTTATCATCAGATCTAAAAATGTTATATTTAATTTCCTGTTTAATAATACACTTTCTCGAAATTTTTATTCCCTGTTTTAAATAAGCTGTAGTAAATGTTACCTAGCAGATCGGTTTTGCTCTGATGATTTAGAGCTGGAAAATGTTCTCTTGAATGATAATTATGTTTCCTTAAAAATATTTGAACATTTTCAGGATTTTCTAATTTACTGAATCTTTAGACAGTTTTCTAAGTCAGTTTATTTTGGGAACCGCTAGTTTTGGGATTAGCGTGAATTTATCTCACATTCACACCTCTTCGAGTTCACTAAAAATCCTCGCACGTCTTGATCGTTCCTTGTTTTCAACACTATTTGATTTCTTAAACTTAGCGATCGCATTAAACACGGCATACTTACTTAGCTTCAATATTTCTCTTATACCACAATCTAACATTTCATTCTTCTAGTTGTTTATTACTAGATTTCATAGAAATATTTGTTTTTCGTTATTATTACATGTATTGCATATTATACTGAATTTAATGTATAAATTTACTGAAAACAGTGTGGTATGTAATTTAATGTTATGGAAGCTAATAAATTTTTAATTTCAAAGTGTCCCAATACATTTTTTGATATTTATTTGGGGGTTAAAAAAATTGTCAAAAAACAGCACAACAAACTGTCATAATAAATAATAAATATTTTTCTTTTATATTTTGTTTACAAAATACAAAAAAAAAAAAAAAAAAAAATGAGATTAATTCATATTTTTTAGATAGCTTTATATGTGATCTTCGCTGAATGTCCCGCTTTTGAGTGAGAATGTTAAATATTTTTACATAAATTCAGATAAAAATTAAATTTAACCGACTGAAAAACAGAACACATGTACTTGATTCATAGAAATGATAAATTTCATTAAAATCTGCCTGATTTGGAGAATTAGTTTTTAAAAGAATATTTATATCCTGCCGTTGAAAAAAACTAAAATTAATAAATTGCACAATTTTCAAAATAATTGAATTGCATTACGATAAATCAGGTTTTCAGTGAATTGAAAACATAATTAGCAAATTGATGCATTATCCAACTCTGTTAGATTTGAAATATATTTTAACCATAATATTACTAATATTAATTTTCTTTAAAGTCCTAGACCATTTTAACAATAATTGTTTGAGTATTATTATAGTCAAATATATTTTATTTATTTAATAATATAATATAAAAACAAAATATATTTGACAATAATATATATAAACAAAATATATTTGACAATAATAATATAATAATATATTGTATAAAAATATATTGGACATTATAATAATTAGAAATTTTAATCTCAGTTAACGCCAACTGCTAATGTATTATTTTTTATGCTAGTTTCGACCGTTATGTCTAAAATAAGCCCTAATAATATGCAATTACACTAATACTATTAAAAAAACATGAAATTGTTAATTCAAAATAGGAAATGTATTTCCTGGTCATATTTCTTTAATATTATGCTGTTATATTACTTATATTAAGAAAATCATTCAGCAATGAAAATCTATATTTAAATACACCGAATATTTATTTTATACCGAACATTTAGACCGTGCCCAATCGCCACTAGAAAGATAGATATGTGGCACGCAAGGTCTAGAATACACATCATGAGGGGAAGGGAAGTGTTGCTGCATTAAAAACAAATACCTTTAAAGGTGGAACAAGGGGGTAACTACATGAAAGAACAACTTTTTAATGCAGATGAATCAAATAATTTAATACAATAATAATTTAATAAAAGATTAAAATATATAAATAAAAAGATGGAACGGTATTTAATAATCAGCAAAATAATTATTATAATCTACTAATTAATCCTCATAACTTTTCAATTGAGGTTACTTGCAATTAAACAGCAGATACTTTTACACAGCCATCGTTACCCAGGAGAGCCTGTTACATTGTATCTACATTTTGTTACCATAATTAAGAACAAACGTCCTAGAGATGGTATCTGAGTGTTCATAACTTTTCCTCGTACCAACCTATAATGAAAGACTAGGTCTGACACAAGAGCCGTCACTTAATAAATGAGAAAAGGAAGTAATATAGGAAAATAAATGACGTACTATAGAAACCCTTCACCTGGACTTCGAACCCGCCTACTCTAGTACCTATACCTACTAACCGTTCTATTTACCAACTTGTTATAGCATATCAACATGTTCATTAAAAACATGAATAAGTTTTGTTAGAAATATAATAAACAATTAAGTAATAAAATACATTGAAAATTTTGAATTGTAAGATAATTTTTAAAGTAGTCTTCCCAAATACATTAATTTTGTTTGATGATATTACGGATAATGGAAACATAAAGGTTACAGATTTTTGTCTGTATTTTCGGGTTGACAGAAAGGATTTCATAATTAGCAATGTGAAAGTTTTGAGGAAGTAACAGCATTTATCGTCACAAAGGAGGTAGTAACTTATTAGGTCTGGAAAAGAGATCGGAATTACCCTTATGCAGGTAATAATACTAATAATCTGCACGCCTTTATAATATTTTATTAAAGGGGCCTGAATGGCTGAGTGGCTAGCGCTCTGGCGCTCGGTACCGCAGGTTTCGGGTTCGAGTCCCGGCGGTACCATGGATGTTTGTAGTGGTTCGAATCCACTTTAAACCGTAGGTCCCGGTCTAATATGATCGTAAGGCGTTGCGGGGGCATTGTTACTCCGCGTCCGTGGCTTTTATCTTCAGTTGCACGCGCCCCCTGGGTAATGCAAAAGTGAGTAACGTCTGTGCAGCGCTTGCCTTAATGTATCCAAGACCAAGCTGTCTAAGTGTTTGCCAGTTGCATTAGAAAGAAAAAAATATTTTATTAAAGACAACAAAGAAATAAGTTTATTTACTTTTGTACTTTTGCGCAATTAAACTTAAAATGCTAACATAAACAGTATTGCATATTTCAATATTGTATATTTTGGTATTGCATATTTCAATAACATATTGCGATCTCAATAACTATCACTGACAAATTTAACTGATGATCCAGTGAAATTATTGAATGTAAATATAGTTAAGAGTTTCTTAACTTTCGAAAATAATTTCTCTTTACTAAAATAAGATTAGAAAATATTTGCATTGATATCTAAAGTTTGGGAAGGCACTCGACATATACTTACAGAGAATCGATCATTAACATAATTTTAATTTCAAGGGGATTTTGAAGTTAGGTTATTGCTTTGAAATAAAGTTTTAAACAAAAGTAAATCTTTATAAAAAAAATAAATTTAGATATGGTTCTCTTCATTTATGTTAGTTTAATTAGTTTTTAATCTAATTAGTTTGTAGAAACTAATTAGTAATCTTAAATTAGTTTTTTAGCGTTGTAACTCAAATGAATTTATTGGTTGAAATAGTTTTATTTAAATTTTTAAAGGTAATTTAGTTTTTTTATTGCTTTACAGAGTATATTTATTTAAAAAAAAAAATATCTATATTATTTATAACAGATTTTCCAGGCAACTTAAAATAAATATTTTGAATTCATTTGTTTTATTGAAATAATGATTCTCGAACCTATTAATTAATATTCATAACATTAGTAAAGTGTATTGTTAATTTTTGTACTTTTTTGGCCTTCTTTAACTTTTTAGTTATTTATAATAAATATATTATAATCATTTTATATTTTTCTAAAAGTGAAGTAGAGCGGCTGTTTTATCCCAGCTGATGATCACAAATATTTTCTTGTATGAATAATTCAAATTTTGGCATTATGTGACATCGAAGTTGAACAGCCTTATTGGAGATTTCAGTAAGACATACCATTGTAGGGATTTATATTCTTGAAAGTGTTCCCGGAGGTATAAATTTCCAATTTCTTCGATTGTTATTGCGTCTGTTGGTATAATGTAATAGTACTATGGTAACAGGCATCATAGAAGTATCTTAAGTTACTCTGAATTTGTTACAAGCAGCTAATAGCGACAATAAATGAGGTGTTTACAAAATAAATATATGCATATTTTCAAAAGCTTCTAACCGAAAATGAATAAGCAGATTCCGCGTCAGATACAATGATTTTAAATTGATATCACTGGAAGACATCATCTATCACCCAAAAAGAACAAGATTTAAAAACTTCAAATGAACAGTGGAACAAAGGAAAATACGCTTGGGATTTGATTAATTTAAACAGCATCAAAACCAACTCATCGTCCCTTACCTATAAATGGAAAAGAAGTATTAATTTCAACATTTCGCACCAAAAACCTATCTTTCTAAAGTTAGACGCAATAGATTTATATTAACATCTTCTCCTATTCTCAAGACGCAATAAATCAGAAACAGAGGAAGATATTTTATTTCAATTCACTAAATCTGATGTACAAAGAGAAAGGCTAAAACAGGCTTTTGGATACGAAGTCTTATCCTATTCTTGGCAATTTGATACGAGCGACGAACCTTATTGCAAAACCATAACAATAATTAATTTTCTATGAAAACTACATAGTTTGTGTGTGTGTTAACCTTTTATATTGTTTAGTGACAGATGTTCTGCACGACACCACATTTCGGTGTTACTTTTTTTAATACTTTTGAAAACAGTCAAACGCTATTAATTATTTGAGGATCATTTTTATTTGTACGGTAGAAACCTCTGTAAGTCGAACTTCAAGGGAGACGCCAAATAATTCGAGTTATAGACTTATGGAGGATTTCGACTTACGCGGATTTTGTAGGGAAATATTCGATTTAGATTCTTTCTAACTTATTTTGAGTTAGAGAGATAAATAAATAAAAATTCAAGTTATAGAAGTAATAAAAACATGTTTATTTGCAACTTAAAAGTTGTATTATGCACTACAATAAAAAATCATTCCGAAACAACTCAACAATCATTCCGAAAAAATTCCGAAACAACCTTAAAATTAAAAATATTATGTATTAAAAAAAGTCAGTTATTATTATTATTATTATTATTTTTTTTTTTTTGCTTTAGACACTGATCGTTCTCTATCTATAGCATTATCTAAGCTATAAAGAGCAGAAATTTCTTTTTCTTCCGAGTTGCTATTTCATATTGGTTATTCTATTTACTGCTTTACTCATGAATGTATTTACTCATACATTGCTTTCTAGGAAAAAATGACGTGCATTGTCGGCAAATCTTTTAAAGTCGGTAACTTATTTTTCGTCGAGCTAAAGAGATAATTAGTTTCAAATGATTTAGTTAAAGGTTGCAAAAAGATTGTAAAATCAAACATTGCTAATGTTCGAGATACAGAGGCCCAATTTTTTTTTCGAGTTAAGGAGGGAAAATATACATCAAAATGGCAAAATTATTTCGACTTATACAGGGTTTAAATTTCGCGTAATGGAGGTTTTGGGGTTTGAAGGAAGGGAACTTTTTTTTTTTTTTTTGAGCTGTCGAGTTTTCGACTTATCGAGGTTCGACTTACAGAGGTTCTACTGTTTTCTTATTTCTTCTTAAGAATAATTGGATAAATTGAGGTAAAGCAGTTAAAGAGAGCACAAATCTCAAAGTCAAGCCAGGTCAAATTAAGTCACAAATTTCGAACAATTAATAATTACTTTTTATCCCGGAAGTACTATCTGTATTTGATAAAAATTTATGTCACCCATCTTAAATCGTTAAAAATATCTGCATCGGAAACTGAATATTATTACCTTTAAACGACGAAAAATTTTAAATGGGTTAAAAATCTATTACATAAAGAGAAAAACATCTAAAATGTTTTTAAAACTTAAGATTTGCTCTTCTTAATAACAGGGAAGTAAAAACATTTTCCTCGATGGTACTTTTAATATTTCGTTCAAAATTAAATTTTTACGAAAATTATTTTTTAACAAGTTTTACCCCCTCTTCATCTACAAATACCTGCTGTTAAGTCTCCTTAATGATTCAGCTAATTAAAGTTTTTTACTTCATTTAAATTTTGTACGGTTAACAAAAGTTAATCCATTTTTTTACATAAAGAATTTTTAAGAATGTTTATCAAATTTTTAACTACCTTTATCATTTCTAAGCATGTTACAATTTTTTTAAATTGACATATTTTTATTTAAGAATTTTTTATTCTAAATGTTATTATAATATATTACTCTTGGGTGTCATATAATTAAGCGGTTTTTTCATAAAAATTACATGTAAAGTACATAAAGTAAATCAAAATGCTACAAACTGAATAACATGCAAATGAGCACACTCATTCACATTTTTAACAGTTTAAATTATTACTTTAGTCAAGTAAAGTTAAATAATTTTTAAAATAAAGACAATAAATTATTTTGTAACATAATTTTAGTGATTCAGGATGTAGCATTTTGAAGGGATGTGTTGTAGCATTTCGTTCCCAGTAGAGGAATGTATATTCTTTAATAAGTACATAACAACCCATCACTCAAATTTTACAGTAGATAAGCAGTGTTGTGGATACTTATATTACATGCAATTAGTGTTTTGTACTAATGAGAACAATCTGTCATTCAACAGTGTCACGGATAATGAGACCTCATGAAATTAGCGATTGTCTATTCGACCTTCATAAGTCGAAACAATTAGACTCGATATGGACTACGTGATAAGTTGCTGCATCGGGACTGGTTATAGACCATGGTCTGAAGAAGTGTCGACTCTAATGAGCAGTGACGGAAGCTTCCTTCCCTCTTGACGGATGTTCTTAAAAGGAGGTTTTTCGAGAAGGATAGAGAGAGAGTTCTGCGACGAGTCGACAAGAAGTGTTGTCTGTTTCTCTGAAGTGACTCAACAGGCCGGGGTTTCCGCCTGTTTTAAAAGGGAGCCCCTTGGATTTCGTGTATCACGAAGTGTGATAATTAAGGTATGCCGCAAACCAGGTGTTTAGATTCGTCGAAGATTCCAGAACTTTGAAAATACCCGACTTTGGAGTGAACTGCTCTTTATGTACCTAATTTATAACTTTAATTTTTAATTTTTTGTGAATAGATTTCTGCATATAAATATATATATGATGTTTGTAAATAAAATTTAATGTTTTCCCATCAACCTGAAAATGGCCATCTTCTTGAAGCTGCTATAGGTCTAATATAAGCAGAGACATTGCAAGGTCTATAAGGACAGCTCAGTTTTGCTTATAAATTTATTTTTTAAGAAAAAAAAATCATTTAAGAGGGGGAGGTACACTTTATTGTATAGCTGAAATTATTTTCTTCTGCACTCAATAGAAATTTCGAACAGAAGATTTTCTAAACTACCGGGAGAAAAAAGTTTTCTGAAATCGAATGTGAAAAGCATGTAATTTTTGGTGAATCGATAATTATTTTGCTGTATAACTATTGTTGATATAAAAGTGCTGCAAACATATTACATTAAAGAGGAATGTATGCAAAACGAAGAATGGTACCAAAATAACAGGCGCTAAATCAAAGTTATTCTGAAAAGATTGAAGATTGTATAAACTCGCTTTTTTAAATGCCTTTTCTCAAATTGTTTTAAAGTTAAAACTAGATAGTTATGCTTGTTTTGATAAAATAGAGCCTCACAGAATATAACATATTGAATAAAAATCCAATTCTGATTGAGCGACATCAAAAAGATACTTGTAAATGGAAAATGCATAAAACGCAATACTATCTGGCAAGATGTCATATTTTGAGAAGAAATGTTTAATATATAGAAATGTGATATAAATCTTTCCACAACAGCTAAAACTATATATATATACACAGTTGCCCTTTATTTCAATGAATTTCAGAACATACTTCAGAATTCAGATTGATTCCTTTTTGCAATTTATAAAGTTTATTTCAATGATAAATTCTTTTGAAATGCTACTTATTATTTGTTTTGTAAGGGCCAGCCAAAAATATTGATATATATATATATACTTTTATTTACTTTTTTAAATATTAGAGGAACAATAATAAAATAATAGTATAAATTGTAAACATACTGTTTTTTTAACTTCTATTTATGTAGGCCTCTTTGATATTTGATAAATATTTTTTTTAAATATTGTGAATGAAAAAAATTTTTTTTTAATATTGTTAAATATTCTAATGAGCTCAATCGAGTGTAACAAGATGACAAATGTTTTTTTTTTTTTTTTATGACCAGCTACTAAAGACTCTTCTAACTAGTTTTTTACAATTTGTTAATCTCTGCTAATCTGAAAATTAAAAATTTACTTAGAAGACAAATGTTAGGTTTTGAGGTAAATTAACTCTTGGGATTACAAATAAGATCATATACAGCTTTTAGGGCAGATTATGATTACCTTGTTTTTTTTTTATTTTACTAGAAAATACAAGGATTCCATTTCATCGTATATGGTAGATAATTAGTGTATGTTAATTTTAAATTGATGGCATGTGAATGAGTAAAATACACAAAATTATAAATGTTTTTCAAAGCAAATATATTTTTTCATAGAAGTAACATAGCATCGTATAAACGGAACGTGTTGGATAGTGCATTTGAACTCTGATGTTGATACTTTTGGCTTCCCTGTCTAAGTCGAAAGTGAGCACCATAAATCTGTAGACAGAAAAGTCGTCCAATTGCGTTCAAAAAGTGCGAAACAATAGAGGCCATGAAAGTGTTCGTATATTGTGTTGCGTCTCATCCCACTTGGGAGGGGCAGCAGCATCTAGACTAAGTCCATGAACCCTGACGAGTCACGATAAAGCGTAAAAATGCAGCTTCTTTTTGGTCCCTGAATCTTGTGGACACATAGACATGACATGTGGTCACACAAACAGAGAAGTCCGACTTTACTCGATCCGATTATACACTCTGGGTACCCGTTTTAGTCGCTGCTTTGCGACATGCATGGTCTACAATGGGGTTATTCCAACTCGGACCCTCGTATATTGCAGTCATTCATTGTGGATGGCGTATTGTTGGTCATAGTAACCCAACCTGGGTAAAGCTTAATTTGTTACACATTTAACGTTCTATTGGTGAATGACACCAGATCAAAAATGTGCTGTATTGAAAGACAACGCCTTTTTTAAAGATATCTTCTTTTATTCAATTTCATAACTGAAAGCGTACCAAATATGGTAATCGTTGAATTAAGTGTTTCATCAGCTTCATTTATTTTCTTAATAAATTAAACATATCTACATTCTTTATTCCTCGAAAATAAATTATTAATTGCTTTCTAATGGTTTTGCTTTATCCAAAATCAACGTGCATATACGATTTATTGGTAAATGAAAATTTCCTATTTTCCTGCTTAGGAGAGTGTGATTTACTTACTCCTGAATCATTATGGTTTTTGTTAAATAAAATGATTTATTGCATGATATATGTGTTTCTAAAGTTCTGATAAATGATGTTGTATTATTATGGAAGCTGGTTTCGTTCATATACATTTTTAGAATCGTTTCTTTAAAATTTACGGTTTCATTTATTAAAGTGTGTCCATGAACATATTTTTGTATATTTTTACACTGAATTGAATTTTAATACCACTCCTTAATTTGTTTGAAAAGGATACATCATATAAATTTTAGTGCCATAGATTAAAGAAAAATGTTGTCACATACAGAAATCAGTCATTTTATTTTTGATTAAACTCCAATAAGTCTGGTATATATTTTACCCGGCTTATTAAGTAATTTGATTATACTTATTATGCATACAACTTATAATTTATTTAGTTAAGTATATTTTTAAAAACAAGTTTCATGTTTTATTTCAAACACAAATATTTATTTAATACAAAAAAAGGTATTTAGGTAGTATCATTTTTAGGTTTTACACATTCTTAACAGTTTGAGATTAATTAAGAAAAAAAAAAAAAAAAAAAAGGAAAATACCTTCAAATTCAATTTTTATTTTTTATGTGAATCTGTTTTATATGTGTATATAATCTGTATGTGAATCTGTATTGCATGTGCATATAATCTGGATGTGAATCTGCATTATATCTATGTACATATAATCTTTATGTGAATCTGCATTGTATGTGTATGTAATCTGGATGTGAATCTGCATTGTATGTGTATGTAATCTGGATGTGAATCTGTATTGTATGTGTATGTAATCTGATGAATCTGTATTGTTTGTGTATGTAATCTTGATGTGAATCTGTATTGTTTTAGTGTATGTAACTGGATGTGAATCTGTATTGTGTGTATGTGTATGTAATCTGGATGTGAATCTGTATTGTGTATGTGGTAATCTGGATGTGAATCTGTATTGTGTGTATGTGTATGCAATCTAGATGTGAATCTGTGTAATGTATATGCATGTGTATATAACCTGATGTGAATCTGTATTGTATATGTATGTGCACATAACCTGGGTGTGAATCTGTATTGTATGTATGTGCACGTAATCTGGATGTGAATCTGTATTGTATGTATGTTTATATAACCTGGATGGGAATCTGTATTGTATGTTTGTGTATATAATCTGGATGTGAATCTGTATTGTATGTTTGTGTATATCTGTATGTGACATTTGTATATATGTGTATATAATCTGGATGTGAATTTGTAGTGTATGCATGTATATAATCTGGATGTGAATTTGTAGTATATGTGTATATAATCTGGATGAATTCACAGTATATGTGTATATAATCTGGATGTGAATTTGTAGTATATGTGTATATAATCTGGATGAATTTGTAGTGTATGCATGTGTATATAATCTGGATGTGAATTTGTAGTGTATGTGTATATAATCTGGATGTGAATCTGTATTGTATATATTTAATTTTATCCAGTATAGTTAGTGAAAGTGTTTCGCTGAGACATGATTTATAAATTACCAATAAAATATAGAGTCGAAAACAACTTCAACAGAAAAGTTTTTTTTTTTTTTAATTGCGAAATGATATATATAAATATATTAATTTTGATTTTTTATCGTTTTTTTTTTTTCTTTCTCTTAAAGTACTTGTTTTAATTTCCATTGTAATTAAAGTATAATTTAACTAGCAAAAACAAAATCATAAAAATGGTTGATAAATGAAGTTTCTTTTCCAGTTCTCTTTTCTTTAATATTTAAAATAGTTCTGTTATTCTTTACCAAGAAAAGAAAAAAAAAAAAAAAAGAGAAAGCTTCTTTTGCGCTCAATAAAAAGGATTTTCTGAAAAATGGAAAAGCTATTCCTCTGAGCCGATTTTATCGAGCCCATGACTCAAAAGCGACCCCCTCAAGATTAGCAAGAAGAATCTGGGCTAGATGGCGCTACCTCCACCGAGGGGGTTCCTGTGCTGCTTCAAATGATGACGACAAGCCACGAACCACGTGTGTTGACAGTGGAAACCTGCACAAGGAGGTGATTAGACCTGCGGGGAACTCTCGCTAATTACTTGGGGGCCCATCTGTCCATTTGTTATTGCAAGGATCATCTCTCTTCGGTAAACGGTAAGGCGACAGTTTTCTATATTAAATTTTCAATCAGGATTGAAGATGATGAAGAATTTCTCAAAAAGGATGTGTGGAAGTTTGCGGAGTGGATTGGGGAATATGGCATAATTTAAGTCTTGGTGGGGGACAGATTTTAAACTTTAGGATCCTATAACGAAATTGCTTTTAGTTACGATGAACCAATATGATGATCCGTGTTTGACTTCAATAAATATTATATTTATTTTGATATATTTTGTTAGTAAAAATTATAAGATTAGAAGTTGATGTTAAAAAAAAATCTTATTAGCTTGATGTAAAAAAATATATCTCATTCGGATGTTCAAAAAAATCTTATTTGGATGTTAAAAAACAAATCTTATTTATTAGCTTGATGTTTAAAACAAATCTTATTAGCTTGGATGTTAAAACAAATCTTATTATTAACTTGGATGTTAAAAACGAAATGTTATTAACTTGGATGTAAAAACGAAATCTGATTATTAACTTGATGTAAAACGAAATCTGATTATTAACTTGGATGTAAAAACGAAATCTGTATTATTAACTTGGATGTAAAAACGAAATGTTAAAAAAAAACAAACTCGAATAGAATGTGTTTATAACTATAGAAGTTGATGAAAATTATTACTTACAATTAGCCACTATGATAATTCGTTTTTGACTTCAATAAATAACATAATATATTTACTTTTTGATAAATTTTGTTAGTAAAAATTATAAGACTAGAAGTTGGCTTAAAAAACTTAATAACTAAAAATTTTTTTAACTTGAACTTCAAAAAATTATTAACTTGGATGTTAAAAAATCTTATTTACTTTGATTTAAAAATTCAACTTTGACGTTCAAAATTATTATTTACTTTGACGTTTAAAAATCTTATTTACTTTGACGTTAAAAAAATCTTATTTACTTTGACGTTTAAAAATTTACTCTTTATTATTTACTTTGACGTTTAAAAAAATCTTATTTACTTTGACGTTTAACGTTTAAAAAAAAATCTTATTTACTTTGACGTTTAAAAAAATCTTATTTACTTTGACGTTTAAAAAAAAAAAAAAATCTTATTTACTTTGACGTTGACGTTAAAAAAAAATCTTATGATTTTGACGTTAAAAATCTTATTATTTGACGTTAAAAAAATCTATTATTTGAAAAAAATCTTATTAACTTTGATGTTAAAAATAAATCTTATTATCTTGTAAGAAAATAAAAAATAAATCTTATTAGCTTGTATGTTAAAAAAAATTGAATAAAATGTGTTTATAAAGATTGATGTAAATTGAAGTTAAACGGTAGTTTAATAAGATGCCTGTATTTTTATGTATTGATTTTGATCTGAATTTTTATTTAATTAAAATAATTTCAGAATTATTTTTTGTTTGGGATTTTTTGATTCTGTATTAAATAAAAATATAATGGGTATAATGATTATTTTATTTATGTTTAAAACATATGACTTCGTATTGATCAGTTTCAGTAAATATCTTGTTTTTGCCTTGTATGTTTTTGTTTGCTAAAGGAAAAAAAAAAATATTGAAGATTTAAAATTGGAATTCAGTAAAAATTCTGAAACTTGTAATCCTAATTCAGCTCATAATCATAACATCAGTAAGCCTTTTTTTATATTGAAGTAGTTTAAAAATTATAGTTTTTGTTTAATTAAAAGTTATTGAAATTTCCTAGAGATTTTTGGCTTTTGCCCAAATAAAAATATGGTGGATTCAAAATAAAAAATAATGTCTTGTTATTATAATTTTTAAGTAATGGGAAATATTAACAGTGCACGATCGTAAATTAGTATAGACAAATGTTCTTTATATATTTGATAAATTGCTTTTAAAATTATTTTTTTTGTTTGTTGGCTAATATTGTGATTGGAATAAAAGTATTGTAATGAATTTTGTGTTTTTATGTTCATTAATTTATTTTATTTTGAGAAGTAAGAAAATTCTTTAAATATATGTTAAGAACCTTTTATTTATGCTACTCAAAATTTGATTTCAAATTATACTGCGCTTTGTTTGAAAATAAATAAGTGTTCTACGTTCTAAATCAAAAACTTTGGGAATTAATTATTTGAATTAGATGGAAATTAGCAAGGAATTCTTTAGCAAAAATCACTTGACTTAGAACTTGGATTTTAGACTTAGTATGGACTTGAAAGAAATATTTTATAATTTAAATTACGATATTGCTTATAGCTGAAATTTTTTTATCGGATTTAACAATGGTACAATAAAATTTACAAAGTAAATTTAAATACAGTAAATACGTTTTGATTTAGATTTGTTTTTTCCAGTATATTATTTGGGATGAAAATAATAATTTTTGTAAATTAGTTTATAATTTTTAGCTAATGGTTAGGAATTTTATATGTGAAAAGTGGTTGAGAATGACAGGAAAATGTAATTTAAATTATATTATAGTTAAAAAGTAATTTGAAAGTGATAATGTTAAGAAATTTTCATTGCTGTTTTAAATACTTCGTTTGGAAATAAAATATTTAATAAAATATATAATTATCTTTAAAAATAAAGTATGCTGTTGAATTTTACATTCTAAAGGAAATAGTTAAAAATAGTGAATTAATTTTAAAATAGTCGACTATAAAGAATTTTACTTATGATAAATAAGTTTATTTTGCTTATTGTTTTGTTTCCGTGGGAAAATATATTATTGAATTTTATAACTTAATCAAATTCTAAAAAAAAAAAAAAAACTATTTTAGTAGCTTTGTGAAAAAAATTCATCCACTTTAGTTAATGATAAATATAGCTTTAAGGAAAATGTTTTATTAAATCGAAAATTTGTATTGAATTTCTACAATCTTAAACTGGAAATCTTTTAAGGAATTAATGTTATATAGCATATCATTTGTAATATTTCTATCCTAAGTTTTATAAATTAAAACTGATAACAAAAATTACCTTTTTAGACGCTATATTTAATTTTTTAAAGATACTTTTCAAATAAAATAAGTTGAAATTGAATTTTCCAAACGAAATTGTCTTTATATAATAAAATGCTAAATTCTTCTTTAGAACTTTGAAATATTGGAAATCATTGATTTTCTGCAATATTTAAATTAATAAGTCAACCTCAGTTAATTTATTCAGTATCCTTTAAACATAAAAAGGTTAATTGAAGTGATGTATCAATTTGGAGATGTGCAACATAATTTTTATATGGCAGTTTACCATATTAAATAGTCTGTGCCAAATTTATATGGAAAACGGATGAGAAATTCTATAGGAGATTCTAATAGGTATAATAATAATAATTCAGTATAATATGTTATAATAATAGGTATAATAATATCTAATAGGTATAATAAAAAAATTAATAAGGTATAATAATTCTTTAAAATGACGTATAATTCTAGTTAAACATTATTTACGTATGTTTCTATATTTAAATACTTATAGGTATATTACGTACTTATATTTTGCTATGGCGCACTGATAAAAATAAGTAGCTCATTAATATTTATATTTGCTAATCTAAACATATTATTTGTAGTATAGTTTTCAGTTCATTAAATATTTATAATTCTTTATTAAATTGATTAATAATTTAAATTAAAATACATCATAAAATTATGAATTATTAATTTTTTTCATAAATATCTGCAATTAGTAATTAGTTTCATTGTATTTATTTTGAAATAAATAATACTTTGACCAAATTATGATTTCTATTTTTAATTTTCCAAAGGTATACGTTTTCATTTTTCGTGTATCAGTGAGACCCGTTTCACTGATGTGAGTGAGGGAGATCAGTGAGACCCGTTTCATTGGTGAGATGAATGAGTGAGTAATGATCAGTGAGATCCGTTTCATTGAGAGGAGTGAGTAATGATCAGTGAGACCGTT
The DNA here is from genome assembly GCA_021605095.1 of Caerostris extrusa. Classification (NCBI taxonomy): domain Eukaryota; kingdom Metazoa; phylum Arthropoda; class Arachnida; order Araneae; family Araneidae; genus Caerostris; species Caerostris extrusa. Next base: position 17,795 of record BPLR01020242.1, on the reverse strand, counting down.
TCATTGAGATGAGTGAGTAAATGATCAGTGAGATCCGTTTCATTGAGATGAGTGAGTAATGATCAGTGAGATCCGTTTCATTGAGATGAGTGAGTAATGATCAGTGAGACCCGTTTCATTGAGATGAGTGAGTAATGATCAGTGAGACCCGTTTCATTGAGATGAGTGAGTAATGATCAGTGAGACCGTTTCATTGAGATGAGTGAGTAATGATCAGTGAGACCCGTTTCATTGAGATGAGTGAGTAATGATCAGTGAGACCCGTTTCATTGAGATGAGTGAGTAATGATCAGTGAGACCCGTTTCATTGAGATGAGTGAGTAATGATCAGTGAGACCCGTTTCATTGAGATGAGTGAGTAATGATCAGTGAGACCCGTTTCACTGATGAGATGAGTGAGTAATGATCAGTGAGACCCGTTTTCGCTGATGAGATGAGTGAGTAATGATCAGTGAGAACCGTTTCACTGATGAGATGAGTGGAGTAATGATCAGTGAGACCCGTTTCACTGATGAGATGAGTGAGTAATAATCAGTGAGACCCGTTTCACTGATGAGATGAGTGAGTAATAATCAGTGAGACCCGTTTCACTGATGAGATGAGGGAGTAATAATCAGTGAGACCCGTTTCACTGATGAGATGAGTAATAATCAGTGAGACCCGTTTCATTGATGAGATGAGTGAGTAATAATCAGTGAGACCCGTTTCACTGATGAGATGAGTGAGTAATAATCAGTGAGACCCGTTTCACTGATGGGATGAGGGGAGTAATAATCAGTGAGACCCGTTTCACTGATGAGAGGAAGTGAGTAATAATCAGTGAGACCCGTTTCACTGATGAGATGAGTGAGTAATAATCAGAGACCCGTTTCACTGATGAGATGAGTGAGTAATAATCAGAGACCCGTTTCACTGATGAGATGAGTGAGTAATAATCAGAGAGACCCGTTTCACTGATGAGATGAGTGAGTAATAATCAGAGAGACCCGTTTCACTGATGAGATGAGTGAGTAATAATCAGTGAGACCCGTTTCACTGATGAGATGAGTGAGTAATCAGTGAGACCCGTTTCAATGATGAGATGAGTGAGTAATGATCAGTAAGACCCGTTTCAGTGAGATGAGCGAGTAATGATCAGTGAGATCCGTTTTACTGATGAGATGAGTGAGTGAGGTCAGTGAGTAATGATCAGGTAGACTCGTTTCACTGATGAGATCAGTGAGACCCGTTTCCCCCTATGAGGAATTCTGTCTTTTTTTTCTTATTGGAAAAAACTGCAAAATTACCACCAGTCAATTATTTGACTGACTATAGATACGATATGCTTTACTCACGTAAGTATAATCTCCATCGAGTCTTCTTATTTCTGAAAGCAGTGACTGCAACAGACGCCATTAGCGTTTTGGACCTGAACCCTTCTTATCGAGTTGCACATTGGGTGGTATATTAGATTAAAGGATACTTTTAACCATGATTTTATGTGCGCGGTTAAGAAAAAGAGTCTATATGCCTTAGAGTAAATTTCCGGTTTAAATATAGTTCTCAGACATATAAAGAGAAAAATTGCAAAAAGGATTTGAGAGGAAAATATTTCAAAGGCTTTTTCAGATATATATATAATTTCATTCAAACTGATAGATTAGAAAGGTGGATATTTTCAATACATATATATTTGAGGAATACGTGGTTGTAATTATTTAAAATTTTCTTGTGTATGAATAGAAAAACCACATTTTTTTACAAAAACAACTTTGAGAAATTCATTATTTGTAGGCCGCACTAAAAGTTCTAAAAAGTTTTTAGTGTATTGTGTTTAAATATTAATTGTTATAATGCTCCAAAATATCATTTGTTTTTCCAAAACGTTATAGTAGTTTGCTTATTACATATCAGGAATATCTATGAAAATTATGATATCTTTTTTGTTATAAAATTCTATTCAAATTTTTAAGGTTTGAAAAGATTAAACGAGAATTAGTTGTATTTAGTAAAGAAATTGCTGCACAGCGCTATTTTTCAAACTAAAATATTTTCATTCATTAAATTATTGCATTGGCATTAAATAGTTTGTATAAAAAAATTTTACAATATGATAAAGCTTTCAGGAAATAGCAATTTAAAATAATACTAATTTGGATATATTTTGCAATTTTCAACAAATAAATAACATTTGTCGTAAGAAACAAAACGTTTGATACAAAAGATGCATGATAATAATTTAATGATAATTTCAATTTAAATCTAAACGAAAATTATTTTAAGTTAACGATTCAGACATTAAGATTTTTAAAATGAATGTCAAACAAAAATAATTGGCAAAATTATTTTATTCTGTAGCATCCAGAAATATAAAATTTTAGTAATATACTTTAATATTTCAGCAAACTATTTTTAATGAAATATATATATATTAAACATATTTTTAATGAAATATTTTCTTCACCTAAAACAAGCGGCCTGATGACCAATTGGCTAGTTCTCTGGCCTTTGGTACCACAGGTTCTGAATCCTGACGGTGGCATGGATGTTTGTGAGTGGCTCGGAATCCACGCTAAACTGTAGGTACCGGTCTAATTAGCCCCAAGTATGCACAAAATGATCTTAGATCGGACCCTGACCAAACCAATCGCCAAAACATATTATAGTTGATCTAATAATTTTATAACAATTTATTTATGTATAAAAATTATTCTTAGAATTATTCAAATAACCTAATAAGATATTGATATTTTAATATTTGTTGCTAGTTAATTCGAATCCCGTATTACATTCATAGTTAGTACCGGCAGAAATTCTACATGTGTCTTTAAAATTTTTAACTTTCTTTATGAATGGATAAACACACAGGAAGTCTGTTTCTTAATTTTGTAGTAAATTTTTCAATTCTTGTAAATCGTTACTCGATTAAAATTGTTCATCCAATATATTCCCCCAGAATTGAATAAAAGTTAAATGAATTGATATCTTGCATTATCGCTATATAGTAATATGATTTCTTTCCATAGTTTGATTAGAGAGTTTATAGTAATATTAGTTATATTGATTTCATATTTGTATATTTTATTTATATATTTTTTTTATTTGACGAAGATGTAATTCAAAAACCTCGCTTAAATTTTTGCACGTGCCCTTTAAAATTTGTAGCTTTCTAAATTAAAAGGGTAAACTAATTCCAGATGACCTTTCGTTCTTAATTTTCTAGTAAATTTAGTTAAGAATTCAGCTGTTATGAAGCATTATTCAATTCTGTGGAGTCCACTGATGAGAATTTAAGTGAATTGATAAGGTATCTTGCTGCATTATTATTGTATAAATAGCATTTCTACCTACACTTTGTTACCAGAGAGAATATTGCAATAATTATGCAGGACAGTTTACAAAGATATGGGCTTTTAAAATCATAATTATTGCACTTACACTTTGACCTTGAGATCTTAATTTATTTTAAGATTTTATGAATGTTATTGTTAGAAATGTTAGGGTGCTATTTTAAGATGAGGGCTGTTGGCACAATGACTAGCTCCCTGTCGCTATTGTCGCAGATTTCGAGCTCGAGTCCCGGCTGCACCATGGACATTTACAGTGGTTCGAAACCTACTTTAAACCATAGATCCTAGTCTAATATGACGACATAGAAACAAAGAGGGAGTTGAGCGTAGGGCTAAAAAACTTATCCAGTAAAAAATTCTCGTGTTTCAAAATTTGCCAATGGGCAGAAGGCCTTGGCTTGCTAAGCACTTGCCCTAGCTTTGGGATATTGAGCCAAATATTATGTTGAGACATTATTCGTTATCATCATCAGTGGCGCAACAACCCCATGGTGGGTCAAAGCCGTCTGCCTATTGGCTGATTTAGAGATATGAGATGTTTTCTTTGTACGGTTTAGGTTGTCAGTCCGACACTCAACGCTCTAAAATCATATTAGACCGGGACCAACGGTTTAAAGTAGATTCCGAACAATTACAAACATCCGTGGGCTCGCCGGGACTCGAACCCGAAGCCTGTAGCTAGTCACTCGGCCATCAAGCACTCTAAATTGTGAAAGACATCGATTCTATCACTCAATTGTTTTAAAGCCTTTATAAGCATTTTTCTAAATTTTACGCTAAAAAGTTTTTATTATTTAAAATAAAACTCGGAAATATAAGGATTTATTCTTTGTAAAATTCCATAATGCATTCCCGAAATCGTGATTTTTTAAAGATGTTTAGATATAATTAAGTTTAAAATACATTATATTGTAAATAAACAAAACAAAAAATATATTTGAATACTGCAATTTATTGTTTCTATAACAAATTTTATTAGAAGAAGTATAATAATTTAACTATTTTTATTTAAATTAAAAAAAAAAAAATTTTTTTTAGTTATTGTAATCATTTTTGTTTATGCAGTTTAGCTAAATTAATAATTTATATAAAAGACAACTATTAATTTATTCTTATTCCAACTATTTTTTTGCATTGATTTGTATGAAAATTTTAGACATGTACATTGTTAAAATATATGAAAATATTTAAATATTGAAAATTATTTAACTAATATGGTAGGTATTATAGTTAATATAGTATTAATATATTATATATAATTTTAACTAATACATATCGAAAAAAAGTTTTTCATCAATAACTACATACTTCTGCTTAACGTAGATTTATTATCATACTTATTTTATGGACAGAATAATATTACAATTTAAAATTTATTGCTAATTTTTGTTAACTATAAAAAAAATTACCAATAATTTTTAATAATACAGAGCAAAAACCTTTCATGTTGATTTCATCATAGTAAAACATAGAAATCATGTTCTATATTTTATTATTATCCATTTTCTATTATGGTATATCTATATGATATTTTCTATGGAATTCAAATAGTAATAATTTTAAAAATATCAAATTAATATGTATTTTATGTATGGTAATTTTTAAAAGTATTTTTTATGACTATTATACCTCCTTAGCTTTGATCTTTTATGTTTTTTAATTGAAAATTACAAGTATGAAAAATATTTAGTTTGTCTGGTTTAATGTCTAATTTATATACAGTCCAATTGAGTAAAATAAAAAATTTATATAAATTAATGTATGATAAAATAATCCTTTTATATAGAAAAATTGGCTTAACTTTTTCGTGCTGTATGTGTTAGACTTTAATCTACGTCGATAAATTCACTAACGATCAACTTTTTGGTGTGTCTGTATTGCTTTTTAGTGACTGCGCTATAGACTGGTATCAGTTTGTTTATCCAATATCTTTTCCTAGAAGTAACTTTCCAGTCTAAACTCTTCTGTTTTTAATATTTCCATTGTCAATAAATTGTGGAATATTCTATTTTCTTCCTCCAACTTTCCCAATTAATTTATATTCTGCTATACATTTTTCTAATTACCCAGCACGTATATTGGCAAATTACAATGATGTTTTACACTATCTTTCTGTTGATTTTATTGTAAATTTAAATATAATATTATCTTTATTAGTATGCTAGTGTATTATAAATATTTTCTATGATATATAATATGGGCCTGAACGGGCGAGTATCTGGCGCTCGGTGCCACAGTTTCGGGTTCGAGTCCCGGTGGTGCCATGGATGTTTGTAGTCGTTCGGAATCCACTTTAAACCGTAGATCCCGGTCTAATATGATCGTAGAGCTTTGCCTTGTGGTTTAGTCAGTCTTCAGCCCTCGAGGTTCTTCACTTAAATGAAGCTGCATATTACACTTAGTCAAGGCCCAGCCATATATATATGTATATATATATTGTAACCGTGCTTCCTCCTCATACTGGCAACTGCGGCGTTCAGGAGAAGTGGTCAGTCGGGTTCAAAACTGTCACACGAGAGGCAGTACAGCGCAACGTACGCTCCCGTTGAGAAACGTTTACTTTATAGTCTGTCATCTCGAGAGGAAATATATTTAGCTCACCCTGACGTGTAAGTTGGCCTACACACTCTCACCCGGAGCGGAAGTATCTTAAGCGTACCCTGCGCATGCATAAGTATCTTTATTTTCGGCTTAGAAGTGGAGTCCTTCCACGAATCTATAATTATCTCTATTAAATATAGTATGTCTTTAATTGTGTGTGTGTGGTGTTCGTGCGTGTGTAAATAAAGCTGCGAGTTGTGCAAACCTGTGCCTAAGTATTTCAACCTTCCCGTATCCAGTTAAAATCTCGTTGCCTAATCCACAACACTACAATATATATTTCATCCCGTACTGTTCATACTCTTGCGTATTAGTTTTACTTATATTGCTCTCCCATTTTTTCTACAGTTTTTTATCTCGTATTTATACTGTTATTATAAAATAGTATTATCCTTTTTCAATTGCTGGTTAATGCATACGTCAACTTCTTATTACTATTCGGTTCCAAAATAATAAAAAGTAGAAATTTTATTTTACGAGAAATTTATAACCGACTTTGAAAATCATTTTCAGAATTTTAAGTCCTAATTTACTCCCTCTGAATTTTATCCACATATTTTTGAGCCATAAATAAATTTCTTATATAGATTTCCTATATATTAGATGCTTGCTACTAAACCAAGTTTATATTTCCAAACCGAAACCATTTAGTGCTAAAAAAATTATTTTTTTACCTGAGATATATTTCTTTTTTTTGCTCCTATTTCCGGTTTCAGATGGTGCCATCGAGGTAAAATTAATGTAAGTCAGCAATTTTAGATTAAAAAACAATAATATATCACCATAAATATTTCTGTATTGACAGCATTTTTCCTATTTATCTATAACGATAAATTTATCGTTAAAAGTTAATTTTTCTTTAAAACTTTATGATTTATTAGTAAACTGTTTTGCTATTTATTTGCTTCTACCATATTATGAGATTAAATTTTGGTTTATTTCGAATATTTCATCGTGAATATAAAATGTATTTAACAAATAACTATAAAAAATTAGCAAAAAAAGCTCAGCATATGATCTTATTTGATATATTATATTTTATACTATATAATGTAAACTTCATCCAATTTTTTTAAATATCGGTGATCCTCCTGTTCCACTTATGTGCCACTTATATGTCATGAACAGCTCATTGACCATCGATGAGGGGAAGACATGACCTTCCAGGAGAAGTTTATGGGTAAATCCCCGCATTTATGTGTCGTATGGTAGAAAATTGTGAAAATTGCCACAAATGCCATCATATGACCATTTTATATGTCATTATATTGTATGCCAATGTAAATGCCATCATATTGTATGACAGAAAATTCGGAAAATTGCCGAATATGTTCATCATATGACCATATGTAACCTTCATCGACATTTTTTTGACATCGGTGATCCTTTCGTTCAACTTATATATGCCATGAATAACCCATTGACCTACGATATGGGAAGGACATGACCTTCCAGGAGAACTTTATTGGTGAATTCCACTCATTTATGTGTCGTAAGGCAGAAAATTCGGAAAATTGCCACCGAGACGCCTTGCCATCTTATAAGACCCTTACAATCATAATCGAATTCCCTCGTTTCTGAAAATAGTGACTGTAACGGTAGCCGCCAGTGAATTTGAACCGGCCCTCACTTGTGTTCTAGCTACGAACGTGGGGCCTGAATTGCCGAATGTCTGTGGTGCTCGATGTTAGTTTCGAGTTCGAGTCCCGTCGTTTCCATGAATGTTTGTAGTGGTTCGGAATCCACTTTAAACAGTAGATCCCTGTCTAAGAGCGTTGTCTTAAGGTTTAGTCAGTCTTCCACCCTCATGGTTCCTCGTTAAAGTGAAGCTCTTACCATGTGACCATTAAAGTGAAGACCTTAACCACGGTCCCGTCGCAGGCGACGGGGTCTTCTGGACCTGGTGTAGGCTTTCCAGCTCCATGGGTAATAATAACAACAAGCTGCGAATGTTACCATTGAACCAGGAATCCGACTCTATCGATACTATGAAGCCTGATGGCCGATTGGCTACTGCTCTGGCCTTTAGTACCACAGGCCTCAGTTTCGAATCCTGGCGATTGCACGGTGGCTTGTGAGTGGTTCGGAATACGCGTTAAACAGTAGGCCCCGGTCTAATAAACCGAAAGTGTGCACGAAATGATTGCAGAGCGACAAAGCAAACCAAACTATCGATGCTATGGGGATATATTCTCACATAAAAAATGTAAACTAAATTTAACAATAGATTTTATCAGTAAATAACCAAGATCATATGAACGCTAAAAGTTTTCTTAGCGATAAACATTTGCAACTAAGAATTTTCTATAAATTGTACTTAAATTTATATTCATTTTACGAGCAATTATTAGCGGCCTGGTGGCCAAGTGGCTATCACTCAGACCTTTGATACCGCAGACTCCAGGTTCAAATCCCAGCAGTGCCATGGATGTTTGTAGTGGTTCGAATCAACTTTAAACTGTAGGCCCCGGTTTGTTTAGACCTCGTATGCACAAGATGACCGTAGAGTTACAAACGAAACTAAAAACGAGCAATTATTAATTTTTTTCAAATGCAGCTGGCAAATTTGACAGTTACCTTTATACCATAAGCAAGGACTGCATCGATGTTACTCATTTAGCACTAGCACGTGTAGCTTGAAGATATGCTAGTAAGCTAGTAACACTACCCTCGGGCTCTACGATCATATTAGACCCGGACCTACCTTTTAAAGTAGATTCCGAACCCCTACAAATATCCATGGCACCGCCGGGATTCAAACCCGAAGCCTGTGCTCCAGGGCGCTAGCCACTCGACCATCAGTTCCTTGCAATTATTAACTTGTGGGGTTTTTTTACCTTGAAATTAAATTTTTTAATATCTCAGTAATAGAATTTCTGAATTAATTATTTAATTTCATTTTAAAAGTATTGGTAAATGCATGATACTGCCTATTTGTCTCCATTTAAAATGCTTTTTGTATCAAATAGTAATATATGACAATTCGAATATAATAGAAAGAAATTCATATTTGCCATTGAAACGCCCTCTAGCATTTTCTTATATAAGATTTTATCTTTTAAACTGCTTTTTTACTGATAGATATGTAACAGCTGCCTGTAGACAGATTTCAATTTGGCTCTTTTTCTAGATCTTCACTTCAACTGGGAAGGTTTCAGATGTAAGTTTTGTGACAGTTTTTTATTCTGGCATGTTGAAAGAATCTTCAACAAAAAATTCTATATAATTTTTTTTTTTATTTTTCTCTCTTGACATGCTTTAAAATCATTTCTCTTTCTAATAACTCATAAACTTGCTTCTCAAAAAAATGTTAACGATCGTGTAATAGTAAAACTCAATTTTTATATTACTTTGATTTATTTTGTGGAAACTTTAAAATATGACTTTATCACATATATAATTTTCTCACATTTTTTTTTATGTGTTACTTTATTACGTCGTGCATTCCAAATTCTGTGCATTTTGACTTATACATTAGGCACTAGAACAGAAAAGATGTAGCAAATTCAGCATTACTCAGTAGCAGTAGATGCACTAAGGTAGGCCGGCTGTAATTTATACGATTTATGCCACCTTAATTTTGAATTAAAATCCGTAAGGATAGCAGTTGGAAGGTTTGTTTCTGCTTCATTGCGCCAGATGGCCAGTTGGCCAGCGCACTCGCTTTTTGGTACCACAGGTTTTAGGTTCGAATCCTGGCGGTGGTATGGATGTTTGTTAATGGTTCGGAATCCACGTTAAATTATAGATTGGTTTGTTATACCAGCGTGTGCATAAAAATGACCGTAGAGCATCAAACTCAAACCAAACCATCCATGTGGACCTGAATGGCTGAGTGACAAGTGCTCTGGCGTAGTGCCATGGATGTTCGTCTTGGTTCGCAATCCACTTTATGCCGTAGGTCCCTGTCTATTATGACTGCAGATAATTAGGCGTAGGGCTGACAAACCTTTCCCCTGTAAAAAGTCAGTGTCACGGAGTCAAGTCAGACTTCTACCTACGAGTGCTCCTCACAACAGAAGCTGCCCATTTTCCCTTCAACCATGAGACTCCCACGGGGTTGTTATCTTGGTCTAGATGTCTATCAAGTGGGAATACCAACAATAACAACCACTCATGAATGGACTACTCATGGGATATCCGTTCCTCACTGCAGAACGCTGAGGATAAGACACGACACAACAAACTTACTGATTGAGAATTTTACTGTAACGGAATTTAAAAGAAATGTCAGAAATTCAAGTCTTCCTAAATTGTAAAGATGTTAACTAGGGATTGCTATACCGATACCGAATACCGGTATTTTGAGCCATTTGTACAGTTTTGTAACACCGGTATTCACAACTTTAAATACCGGTTTTTCGGTATTTACTAGAAATTTAGAATTCTTATCTGTGGATTCTTATTTGTGAAATCCTTATTCTTATCTGTGGATTCTTATTTGTGAAATTCTTATTCTTATCTGTGGATTCTTATTTGTGAAATTCTTATTCTTATCTGTGGATTCTTATTTGTGAAATTCTTATTCTTATCTGTGAATTCTTATTTGTGAAATTCTTATTCTTATCTGTGAATTCTTATTTGTGAAATTCTTATTCTTATCTGTGAATTCTTATTTGTGAAATTCTTATTCTTATCTGTAAATTCTTATTCAGAATTCAGAACCTATCCACATTCAGAAGAATTCGGTACAGTTATCGAAGATTATAATGACACTAATGTTGATAGTGAAAATTAATTGTCTCTTGAACAAAAATTAGAATTAACGATAACTAAAAAAAAAAATTTCAACAAACCAATATACAATGCAGAAATCATCTATATCCAAAACAATCCGACGAGAAATAGATTTATTTGAAGATGAGGGATTTAGAGGTAAATACTTGGAAAAAGTATATCGCGCATTGTTAACAGTGCCACCCACTAGCGTAGATGGTGAAAGAGCGTTTTCGACAGCTGGTAATTTTTGCACAAAATTACGTTCCAGGCTTAATGATAGTACAATTGATGCATTATGTTTTTAATATCATTTTTCAAAAATTTGTAATAGTACCATAGACTCAATAGTGATATTTACACTTTTTGTGATTTAAATAAATAAGAAGTTCCTTTACTTTTTGTGATTCTTTATATACTGTTATAATTTATAAGTTACAATTTTTTTTGTGATATTTACATTCTCTAATAAAACTGGTAAAAAACCCCCAAAAACACCTGTGTTTTCTTTCTTTTTCTAAAATTTCTACTATCGGTATTAAAACCGGTATCCCGGTATTAGGATCTAAAAAAATACCGAATACCGGTATTGAACTTTTGGTCCGGTATTGCAATCCCTAATGTTAACATATGCACAATTAATTTCAAATGCTTTACAAGATTATAAATTATTTTAATTACTCGTAAAGCATCAAGAATCATCAAATCTCACTTGAGGAGTAATTAAGTTTTTTATGAGAACACCATTACAACAAAAATTCAGGTGGATTAGATTAAACCTGTACAAACTTTTTAATGTGTGTGTTGCTTTAAGAACTGGAAAGAGATATTCAGTCTTATATAAAAAAAAAAAAGATTCTTCTTTTCACTCTAAATGAATCGGAGACAATGAATGAGGATTTCAAGACGTTCGATTAGAAAGGCCGGTTCCTTGCCCCTATTCGAGCTGTGTCTTATACTGCAGAATTATTTCCAGACAACTTACCGAGTTAAGGAGACATGTTGAAACTGCACATTGATCTGCCATTCTCATGCAGATTGCTTTCGCAGCCAAAATGTGTCAACCGTCAGCAGTTTAAATTAGAAATAGTGTTCTCAGGTCTATTGGCGAAAGTCTTGGAGAGAAAATTAAAATTGCTAAGAGACGTCATTATTTATAAGTTAAAAGGAAATAAATGAAACTGCAAATTACGTTGAAGAATAATCATTTTTATCCATACTCTTATAGAAGAAAACTTACAACGTATAATTGTCGCAGGTTCATCCACTTTTGTGATAAAAAATAATTAAAATATTTTGGATTTCGTTTTCTGCATTCGAATTGTGAAATTTCAAAGTTTTCATTCGTCTTTCAAAGATGAAGTCCTAATAATTTTCATGTTTAACAATTTCGACTAAACCGCTTTCATTCAAAAATCAAGACAGCAAATTTGTATATGATAATTAAAAATTGCTAGCAAAAGTAATAAATTAAAACAAGGTGAAAACTGAACGATTTAAAATGCAACATTTTGAAGCGATTTCTGATTTACTAATTGACATTAGTAATATATGACAATAAAGAAGTAAAGGCCTGAACACAAAATAAATAAAATCCTTACACTAAACATTTCTATGTTGTGAGGGGCCTGATGGCCGAATGGCTAGCGCTCTGGCGTTCGGTACCACAGGTATCGGGTTCAAATCCCGGCTTTGCCCATGGGTGTTGTAGTGGTTCGAATCCATTTTAAGCCGTAGGTCCCGGTCCTAATAGGATCGTAGAGCGTTGCGGGGGCATTGTTACCCGCGTCCGTAGCTTACCATCAAGTTACACGCGTCTCCTGGGTAATGCGAAGTGAGTAACATCGGTGCAGTCCTTATAGGCATCCAAAGACGTCCATGTCTGTTTGCCAGCTGCATTGGAAAAAAAAAACCCATCTCTATGTTGTTGTTGTTGTCGTATCCCTCATGGAAGAAGGGAAGTGTGTGTGTAGGGGGTGGGCAGCTTCTGTTGGGATGGGAGCACCCGTAGGCAGAAAGTAACCTGACTCCGTGTCGCTGAAGTAAGACAGTGCCTTTCGGGGAGGATTTTTAGGGGGAACTACCCCGTATTTACGTATCGTTTGGGAGAAAAGCCTGAAAACTCCCACCAGATTGTCCGGTTAATGAGGCAAGATGCTGAGAATCACGAAAACCATCGAGGCTCCTGTTTGCACAAAAAGCCGCCAGTGGATGGAACCTCCGCCCCAATGCACTCCAGCGGTGCACGTTGCCACTGATCCACGAATTAGGCATCTCAAATTAAGAGATGTAGTAGTTTTGTTTTCATATATTTTTTACTTACAAACTATCATGCTTGTAAATTACATATTTACGGCTAACCAAAAGAACAAGTTTTAACTATATATAGTTTTAACTACCTTTTACAAGTAAAATGCAATTGTTTTTCAGTTAGACTTTTATAGCTATGTAATAGATTACATTCTTTGACAATTTTACTTTTATCTTTTATTTTAAATTTCTTCACAAGTGATAAAGTTATTAATAGCTATCTAAGGTCAAACATTTACAGGATAATTTTGGATTTTGAAACGAGATTGAACTTGAGATTGATTGGATTTAGATTTAGATTAAATTTGTAATAAAATTTACTTTTAAAAGGCAATTAAAACTATATATAGTTAAAAAACTTTTTATTTTGTTTAGCAGTAGATATGTAAGCATGGTATGGATTATAAGTAAAAACAAATATAAATAAAATTATAAGTAAGAGATGTTTAGTGCAATCAATTCGTTTATTTTATGTTCAGTCAATTCATCCAGTTTCCTTTTATTGTCACATATTTCCTTCTTTAGTGTGATATATTTGTAAATCAGAAATCGCTTCACCATGTTGTATATTAAAACTTTCAGTTAACAAGTTTCAAAACAAGTAGTAATAAAACATTTTTACAAGTTTTTAACTATATCTCACCCTCTACATGATCTTGTTGTAGGTGGAAACAATTATCAAGACAGTAAATTGAAACAGTGGCTTAAAAAACTGGCTGTCATTTCCGAACAAGAAAAAAAGCATTTATTTAAATATATTAAAATCCAATATCCTAATATTTTATTAACTATTTAATGGATGTCTCACGAATGAAAAATCGTGTTTATTTCCGGTCCAGGCATAAATGTATTTATATCCGTACATATCGGTCACCTTTTAAAATTATATTTTTGTGTGCGGCTTATTTCTTTGAGTAATTAAAGTTAGTTACATTTTGAAGACATAATGATCCTATTCTTTTTCAAAAATATCCATGTTTATGATGCAGAGGTTGGCTAATTCTTATCAAAAATTCTTTCAGCAAGAGATTTTAGAATGATTAACTTAGAATTATTTTACTCAGGTTGAATTATGTCTTGTTACTAGTAAATTGCTACTCCTTTTTATTTTAATTATTGAATAATGCTATATAATCTAAAAAACAATTTTGGCTATAAATGACGCGAAATGAAGATTAAAATCTTCGACCAAAATAAAACATTCAAACCATGTGCATAAATTACCACAGGAATTGCCATGATATTTGTAGTGGTTCGGAATCCACTTTAAACCGTAGGTCCCGATCTAATATGACTGTAGAGGGTTGGGCGTAGGGGCTGACAACCCTACCCCTGTAAAGAAAAAACAACTCCTGTCTCGAAATCTGTCAGTAGACTGATGGTCTTGGCCTTCTATGGGGCTGTTACGCCAATGAAGAAGATATAATATATATATATTAATTATTATAATGTTGTTGTTACTAATCGCCTTCGTGCAGGAAAGCCTACACCAGGTCCAATAGACACCAAGAACGCAGGATACTGGTCCACGGCTATAGGGCAACACCAGCTTCACATTAGCGAGGAACCACGAGGGCTGAAGACTAACTAAACCTCAAGACAAAGCTCTACGATCATGTTGTATCGGGATCTACAGTTTAAGTGGACTCCAAACCACTACAAACATCCATGGCCCCGCCGGGATACGAACCTGAAACCTGTGTCATCGAGCGCCAGAGCTCTAGACACTCGGCCATTTATTTATTTATTTTTCTTTATTTTATTTTTATTTCATATGATAGTGAATAGAACTTAACTTACATATTTTTTTAATTTCATTTCGTCTTCTCGAATTTAAAAAATTTGCCCTCTTAAATAAATGTGGCACAAAAAAAAAAAAAAAAAAAAAAAAAACCTGTTTCGGTGATAAGTACAACGTAAAAATAAATAATTTATTTCGTTATTTTTATAATTTTAGAAGTAAACTTCCAAATTTAAATCTTGACTGTTTTTTAAACTAAATAAAGATAAGTTACAATTACTGTAATGGCATATTTTTAAGCTGTGATAGAAATTGTTTCTCTTCATAAATCATTATTTGCTAGATGTATTGGCCAGTTAATATATCATGTGTGAATGTTTGTGGCGGTAAAGATGTTAGTTGTCTTGTCCAATTTGTACAACCATGAATACTAACGATATCCAACAAGAATCTGATTAGGCTCTTCCTGTTAATATTCTTCCTATTTGCTTTATTTGCGTTCAGAATTTTCTTTAGCTTGTTAGAAAGTATTTTTTATGATGCAATCTGAAATGACAATGGATAAACAATATAACAGTAACCAGCAAAATCCGATGATAATTATTCTCAGTGTTGTCTTTAACAATTAATGTTTTCAACTCGATTGCAAATGTTGTTTGACTTACGAAATTTCCATTCATCGGAAGTATGTGAATTACATATTTATCAGAATTTAATTTTTTTGTACATATTTCTCAATCTTTTTCAAAGTATGGCCTTATGTCTATTTTAAGGAATAAAATTTTTATGCATATATTGAGGCCCGACTCGTGGCTCAGTGCTGGAACATTAGGCCTGAGGTTCCATCCGCTGGTGACTTTGTTGTAGACACTGCTTCAAAAAAACGAGACTCGATGGCGTTTGTGATATTCAACATCTTACCTAGTGAGTCGGACTACCTGGCGGGAGGTTTTCGAGTTTTCTGCCACACGACACGCAAATCCGTGTAGTTTACCTAAAAGTTATTACGGAAGGCATTGCCCTCCTTCTGCAGCGACAAGGAGCTAAATCAAAATTTCTATCTACGGTGCTCACAGCAAAAGCTGTCTCCCCTTTTCCCTCCTTCCGTGAGACCACACGGGTTCTTGTACTGGTCTAGATATTGCTGTCAACCAATTGGGATATGATTTTTTATTTGACGCTCTACGGTCATTTTATACACACTTTAGGCTAATTGATTAAGAACCTACAGTTTAATGTGATGTGGTTTCCGAACCACCAACAAAGGTCCCCTGCCACTGCTAGGATTCGAACCTGAAATCTGTGGTACGTAAGTCCAGAGCTCTAGTCAGTTTGTCATCAGGACGCGACCATGAAGAATAAGAAACAAATGTATATATTGATAAATGGAATAGGAATTTGTTGGTGAATAGATTATTGTGACTGGCTTGTAACTACTCTATGTAGGAATGACTATTTTACTAAACTACAACTGCAATTAAACTGCGATTTGATTTGTAGGAGTTTCATATAACTTCAAATTAAAGGACAGAATATTTATTTATCCTCTCATGAAATCAAAATTAAAATTAAAGCTTTAAATATATGATTGACAGTTCGCGTTAAAATCTCATTAAGTGCAAAAATTTCTAATGTCATTTTCAAAATTCATCAATATGAAATTAAAAAGTACTAAAATAAAATCATTAACAAGTATCATCAATGATTTAAAAATTGAGGCGGAATATATAATGCGATTAAATAATACTGTTACCCCTCTTGGTAGACAATAACATCTAGGCTAACCTCATCAAACCATGTGGTCTCGCCTGGAAGGAAGGAAAGGGGGGGAGCTCCTGTCGAGATGGAGCACCCTTAGGTAGAAGTCTGGCATGGCTCTGTGACAATGACGTTTTACGGGATATTGTCAGCCTAACTCACTACAATCATATACTACCTATATAGCCTAACGATCTACAGTCATATTACCTATATTACCGGGACCTATGGCTTAGTATTCCGAAGAACTATAAACATCATGGTATCACCAAAAGCACAGCTACCTTTACACCACACCACATCACTGCGCCTAGGAGCTGAGTTGCCCCTATACAGTTTGGGAATGTGTGGTGAAATGAGTGGACGCACGATGGAGCGGAAAAGTTTGCATAATTCCCTTTTTGAGGTACACAGAAGCTGAACAATGGGGAAAATTCATACAAGAACAGAACTAAATATAAAAATTAAAAAAATTTGAAGAAGGTTTGAAATATGAAATGAGAAAATATAAAAACGTTAGGTAAAATATTACAGAAGGAGAAAAAAATGAGAAGCAATATAATACAATAAACACTACATAGGAGATTATACAAATCAGAGAGCTGGAGAGATATTCATCAAATCAATTATAATAGAATTTAGAAAATCTTAATAGCTAATAAATAAATAGACAGTAGAAGCAGTTTGCTGCAAAAATTATGGACAAGGGTAAAAAGAAGGGTATGTAAAAAAGGTAGGAGAAATTACATAAGAGATAAAAAGCTAGGTGTATAACTAGAAAATGGTGTTCACATAAAAATTTTTGATTGTGCAATTTTGGAGTCTAAATGAAAAGAAAAACGAATTGTTTCAAATTTAGTGTGCCTAAAATATGTTTCATGCACTCACTTAAATTATATACATTTATAATACAAAATTTCCTTTGATACATACACAAGCATAAATTGCTTTGAAATACAAATAACTTAAATATGCAAACATAATACGGTTATGTTGCCTTTAAATATATACACAAGCAAAGATTATTTTAGAAAGCTAATTACCTTACATAATATCACCGGGACTCAAGCATGTGGCGCTGAGAGCCAGAACGCTAGTCATCAGCCATCATCATCCTTAATAGTGCTACATTCCCAGGATGGGCCAAGGCCTTCTGCCTTCTGGCAAATTTCGAGACAGTTGATGATTTCTTTTTTACGGAGAACGGTTGTCAGCCCTACGCTAACAATCATATTAGATGGGGTCATACAGCTTAAAGTGGATTACGAACCTCTAGAAACATCCATGGCATCACCGATCGAACCCAAAACCTTGTGGTACTGAGCTCCAGAGTGTTAGTT
>BPLR01020241.1:0-87633 GCA_021605095.1 Caerostris extrusa | reverse complement strand
GCTTAGTTATAGCAAAGTAACTTGCGAATATTATAACCGAGTCAACAAAGGAATGCCACCATGCGTAACATCACTGTGAAATGTTAGGAGATATATTGAAGCGCTAGCCTGCTCCCAGTACTCACTCTGGACAGCACTGAGTGGCTGCTCCTACATCAGTTGGATTAACCTCACGATTAGATAATACTGTCACAGATCACCGCTCCAAGAAAGAAGGCACATGTAATGCATAGAAGATGCAGCTCAGTCAAGATATTACATTTGAGCTATATTGTTGGTTTGGAAAAAGTACAAAGACAGGGTTTTGAAATCTCTTTTGTACTTCTATTAAAAGTAGCCAATTTATTACTGTTGGCCTCTTGGGGCAAAGACAATTGTGCTAGGGGCATGCTCATTTAGGGGAAAAAAAAACAGTCATGCTGTGTGTCCGATATTTTCCATCATCATTTCGCAGGCACTTCCACCCCAAAAACGATTTTCAAAATTTCTAATCCTGTTTAGATGAGTGAAACAATTGCTAAAACAATAAACAAGCCAGCAAAGCACCTGTGCCGAACAGTAATGACAGGTAATGCCCACAGCTATCAAATACAGCTTAGCCTACAAAAATAAATGATGCAAAGTGAAATATTTTTTCGCTGCCGATTTCGTAAATGGAAAGGTAGCTTTTGTTACTGACCGACGATTTTTGCTTTCAACATTTGTAACGATGATAAAAATAGTAATACCAGTGCTTTTAGCTCAAGCAAAAAGCGAAACTGGCCTGTGTTGCAAAACAAATGCAGCTAGTTGCATGATACTGATTAGTTTTGAGGAAATGGGCTTCACGAGCCTGGTTGGTCAGATAAGCTGTGCCTCCTGTAGTAACAAGCTGCATGAGCTTCATCGTCAGTTCAAAAGTGTTTTAGTAAAATAAAATCTCAATACACAAAAACATTTACCGGAAAACTGAAATCTAACAGATCCGCTGAAAGATTTCCACCTGCACATCATCCTATATTTAGATCTGTAAAATCGTTGCAGTCAGATAAACTAGCCTTGCTGTAACCACGGGAGCACCTGGGCACTGCACAGCAGCCACGCGGAAGGTTAGGTCGTGGCAGTTGGATACCCATTTATAAGCCTTTCCAGATAGCTACTTGGGAGGCAGAGTCATATGTGCGGTCATGAAAAAGAGCGCGGCAGTGATGCAGCCACTTTGGAGGTCAAGGTGCCTGCGGGCTCGCAGAGGGGTAACGGGTCAGTGAGTTTTAGTTGCGCCGTAACCTTGCTCCTCATTCCAGATTTGGTATTGGGTATATTTAATCTTTTTTCTTCTGTCACGAACAGTTTTCTTCCTATTTTTTATTAAATGATAAAACGATGGCTTAATTCATTGTGAACTGATGCCAGCTCAGACAAGTGCCCATTAAAAATTTATTCTATGGCAGAAAAATTCAAATTGTGGCTGCTGTCTTCTACATCAATCTATAATAAAAGATGTTTTATGTTTAAACATAATACTTCATCAGTTCATAATTATTGAAAACATCAGAATTTGTGGTTTTGACCACGAATTTAGAATGAAATAATAAACATTCTTCCACCTGGTTTAAAAAGCATATTTTATAAAAGAGTGTGCTAGAACATAAAAAATATAACACATTATTTAAGTATAAATTAGATAACAAAACTTGTCACATACAAAAGGGAAAAGTGGCCATCAACAGCCTGCAGGTTGGGGACAGATGTGTCAATTGCCCAATAGTTAATTTGTGTCATACACCCATGAGTTGGAAAAATAGCGCTGGTCGAACAGGCATTCACGTATTTCAGATATGTTCATGTTGGTCGTCTGCCATTGTGGCTTGGGCTGTGTCTCAAAGATACAGCAAGAAGCTGCTGATGAGTCAAAAATAATGACATGAGGCTTTGACACAAAACAGTGTAGCTTGTATCGTTGGCTGTAGTTTTACTATGACTCTAAATATAGCCAATGATGCAGAAATGAATGTTGATTATCACAAAACAGCGACCTGGGGTCAAAACGATGGTGATAACAATATTTGAAGCCCCATTTTGGGTGAATAATGAGGAGCCGACCTTATGAACAGATGCAAACAAGACATTTGGGAATACTTGCAGCTGGCCCCAGCAACACTGTTGTAAACAAGGCCAAAGGGCACGTAATTTAAATAACAGCATTAGGTCACAACATGGGCTGGAACAATGAGTCTCATGCAAATGTGTCAGCCATTTGAACCTTGGCGGAATAGCACGCTGGGATATGAGCTGAACTGGAGCCTCACAATACTGGTTCATTTGTTGAGCCTCGCAGAAACATATAGTTGAATTTAAAGAGCAGTTAACCTTGGAAGTTGGTAATTACAGTAATGATATTATTACTCAACATAGCTAGTTGTCATCACGCCAGGCCCAAACATTTTAAAGAAGATGATATATTGCTCAAGTCAGCCTCATGAGCCTGCTTTGCCAATAATGTGGTGTATTACTTAAATACAGCTATACCAGAATATATATGCATGCCATCGACAAGAGCTAACAGTTTGAATCCTCATCTGGAAGTTACAACCAGTGGAACTCATGAGCTTTTTATAGATGAAACACCTCATGGTAAGGGAGTTTCTGTGAGTCTTTTTATGGAAATACCCCATGTTCCCGGAAAATGGGGAAGGGAAAATTCGATACGAGCGGAGTTAAACAGGCCCAGTCTGAAATAGCCGATGAACAAAATGCCACAGTGGGATTCGCCCTCAGGTACTGGACTTTCAGAGCCATATCATTTGTTGGGGTCACTGCGTGTTTCATAAACCGAAAATATGCATCTGAATGAGTGTTTAATGTAAAATTAATGTTTGATGGAGTGGAATGCTGCTGAGGCCAAATACGTGTGATTTTTTTTTTTTTGATTTTTGTAATGAAGTGGCGATTCTTGATTTTTAATATAATTATTTCTGAAGGTTTTATCTGAACATATTGATTCTGGTCATCTTTTGTCAAGAAACATTAGAAAATGAAACTTAAATTACAGCCAGGGTAAATAGCCCGATTCAGACTGGCACACATGGTGCGCCAGGCTGAGCCATGGGATTTGAGGCCTCGAACCAGGCACAAGGGAGCGCTGTGGCGATCGCTGGTGTGGCAGCTCTGCCAGTAAGACATTTTTTCTCCACATATTGTTAATGAAGAAACATAACAACATTCTTGACTTCCAGCATATTTAAACGTCTTTACCCACTCTTCACCCTGTCACGTTAGCAGATAGGCAAATGTGTCATAAATACACATTTTAAACATAAATTCAACCCGAGCAGAAGGCGAGGGTGAGCCGACATCGAGTATCACAGGTGTTTGCCCTCTATGGTGTTGATGGCATTTTCACCCTGCCAGTATCATGGAATGATTTGAACAGCAAAAATATAGCTTGTCACATATTTAAAACTTGATCAGTGAGTCCCGTGGCTAGACCTGTGCCTAGTCAACGCAATAAAAGAAGCACAGAATCTACAACTGACATTTGCGATCTCAAAAGCCATAAGATGTGGTCTCAAACACCCAGGTCAAATGTAATGTTGCTTAAAAGTGAGCCATAAACACAATCCGGCCACCAGTTTGAAGATGGGCTGTACAAAGATTGATCAGATCTATTGGCCAGAATATGATAATAATGCCTTTAAAAAATAGAACCATTTTAATCTCATTTTGTTATCTAGAATGCGCTGAAAATATGAGCATTTATAAAGTCAATATAAGATTATTACTTTTTTCAAATGGCTCATGTATCAGAGAATGTGCTAGATTTAATGGGGAGGTAAATGACGGAAGTATACATTTGTCGATCAGTTTGTATAAAAATTATTTTCAGGTCTTGAACGAAAGACATCGCGCGCTCACGGAGCCTGAATAAAAGTAAAATAGCCGTGTGAGTGTCGAATAACGTACAGACATTTCCAAGAGTCATAAAGTCTTCGAAATTTATCGTATACTTTTACTTTTCATACATAAAATAACGCAAATAACTTGATGCAAATATTACATCAAATATATTTGCAATTACGGTAGGAACAAATTACTTAATAAATAGTAATATCAAATACTTTTACCTAAAAATAATATGCCTAAGCCAATATACAAGTATCGAAATAAAATCTTTTAAACACAATTGAAGTACGGATAAAATAGAGGGCAAAGTGCCCAGTGTTAGTTTGTTGTGTCAAATCAACATAAAAGGGGTTTCCCTTTATTTAATGAATATTTTTTGGAACATATTTTACCCTTTTATGTTGAAAATATGGACTAGGAAAATGAAATAACCAGGCTTCGACGGTCCGCAGTGTCCTGTCCGTCAATGCCACTTTCCAGCATCGCACAGTTTGAGGACACGTGGCCAGTGATGCATTTCTCTTAGAATGATGCAGTCAGGACACTGAAAATTATAGTATCAGCACATCATAGGCCCAATTGCTGATAATATGCGTATTGCTTATATAGATGCCAAACCTAATACAATATTATTAAAAAATTTCGTATTAGGTTGGCATCTGTATTAAGTAATGCATATTATGTCAGCAAATTCTCTTATAATAAATAGGAAGGGAATAAAAGCCTAAGAACATATATAACATTTTTTTTTTCTAATTTGTTATCCACTTTTTACCTTCCTTGCTGATATTAACATTACTATAGTTTCATGAAATCATCCTGACTGCATCATTCTAAAAGAGGGAAATGATTCATCCTTTAGAAAATGAGTAATAAAAGAACCACCGTGGTCATTTATCTGAAGGCCTTGATTCTGTCAATCCAGATTTTTTATCAGCGTGGAAAGTTGTTTCGTCTTATAGTGCCAGATGATAAGCTACGGCATACGGGAAAGGAAAAAAAAAAAAAAAAAAGTAGAAAGAGGTATTGGCTTTTGATGAAACACATTACGTCAGACACTTCACAGTTGCGCAGTTCTTCAGCAGGAAAAACGAAATCAAACCACAAACCTCAATTATTTCATTTTCTAGTCCATGTGAAATTTTCAACATAAAAACAAAAATTAAAAATATTTTAAAATATTCATTAAATAAAGGAAATCTGAAATTGCTTTTTATGATTGATTTATTTTAATAAATGTTTCTCTTCTATAAAACACAGGTACACAAATTGCACTCTAGTTTATGTATCCATTTACTCCAATTGGTAATTTATTTAAAAAAAGATTTATTTTTCCGATATATATTTATGAACAAACTTTTAGGCATAATTATTATTACATTTTTAATTAAAAATATTTGACTAATCTCTTTTGCTCTACTGTACACAATTGGATACACTTTAAAAATTAATTTGATACTACTACATAATTAATTGCAAATACTTAAAATTAATTTGTAATATTTTGCATCAAATTTTTTATTTGCTTTTTTTGTTGTATTCTGTTTTTATGTATAAAAAAATAAAAAATAAAGAAATTATATATTAAATAAATTACGAGAACTTTTTTTGTGACTCTTGAAATTCTCATATCTGTGCATTCGTGTTGATGTACAGCAAAATCTTTTAAATCAATTTTATACTTTAAAATAAATTTTATTTACAATGGATGGCTTTTTTTTTTTAATTTTTTTACTTTATTTATAAAATCAATAATTTTTTTAGATGCACAATGCGCTGATTAAAGTTCTGAAAATGGAATTTTTTTATACAAATTCTGGAAATCGACAAATGTATAAAAGATTTCAAATCGATACCTTATTTTATTCATCCTTTTTCATTCGTTGCATTCTCACATTATTGATTTTCCTGGTACTACCTGGTCCCAAGGCCATTTTGAAAAAATATTAATCTTATATTGATTTCTTGTCTCACTCGATTTCTTTTCAGAAACATTTC
This sequence comes from Caerostris extrusa, assembly GCA_021605095.1. Classification (NCBI taxonomy): domain Eukaryota; kingdom Metazoa; phylum Arthropoda; class Arachnida; order Araneae; family Araneidae; genus Caerostris; species Caerostris extrusa. The sequence goes on along the minus strand of BPLR01020241.1, from coordinate 81,753 downwards.
GAAATTCATAGATGAAATAAACTAGGATTAAAAAACAAAGTTCAAAGCTATATATTTTTAAAAACATTGAAAATGTTATCATAATATTCTATTAATAAATCTGATCAATCTTTTAATGTTACAAGAAAAAAGGCTTATCTTTAAACTAATTTGAGCGGGGATTATTCTTGTGATTTATGTAATACTTTAAAAAATAACAACGTTACATTATTACATAAATGACAAGAATTATCTTATAAACTTTTGAATCACCAAAATGTCAATTCCGTAAGATTTGTAGTTTTAAACCTATTTTATTGCGTTATTACCAAATTTTGCAGGTCACATTTTTTGTAATAAAAAAAAAAAATTTTTTTTTTTGAGTCAAAAACTCTGATTTTGGTTATTCTCAAGATTTAAATGTGAGCAAATTCAACTGTATTTTATTGTTTCAAGTCTATTTATGATGCACACAAATGTAGAATTTGAAACCCGAAATTCCATGTAAATTCAAAAAATGCATCCATCATTTTAGAACGTAAATAGTACTTCAGAATAGAACTGCAGCATTTCTGAATTTTGTTTTCCTTCCTGGACTTGATGGATTAAAAAGAAACTGCTTTAAATAAAAGATTCTTTAATTGCCGATGTGATCATTCTCAGATGTCAATCCCTGTCCACTTGTGCGCCTGCTACCGTTTCAGACGGAATTCCGCCTTGTGTTGCATCCTATAATGGGTGTGTGAACACCAACGAACCGCATGACCTACATGCATTTTCCATTGAGAAAGCAATACTATATCTGCCATGCTTCCGATTCCTTGAAGCCGGTTATTTGCAAACGTTGATGAAAATATGTTGAATATTGAATGAACGAGACAAGACGTTTAAGAAGTAGTCGTGTGCGTCAGAAAATAGAACATGAAAATTTTCAGTAGTTAAAAAAAAAAAAAAAATATTTAAGAATCATTGTTAAAATGTTATTTATGCAATTTCTTCATTGGCGCAACAAATCCAATGGTGGGCCAAGCTGTCTGCCTACTGGCAAATTTCGAAATGTGAGATATTTTTACGGAATAGGGTTGTCAACCCTACGCGCAACGCTCTACAGTCATGTTAAATCGGGATCTACGGTTTAAAATGGATTCCGTCCACTAAACATCTAAGCACCGTTCGGGACTTGAACCCGAAACCTGTCGCGACGAACTCCAGAATGCTTGTCACTCGATCGTCAGGCCCCATTTATACAATATTATTAAACTGTAATTTAGAATTCTTACTTTTACCATTTTCTAATGTTTTTATGTAGCCAACTTTTGACAAAATTCACTTTGATTGGGAATCAATAATAATAATAATAATAAAAAAACTGTGCCATTAAGTTAAAATAGCAAGTAAATTCTATAATAAAATCAAGAATCATACTTCATTACAAAAAAAAAAAAAAAAAAAAAAAAAAAATCACGCAGTAGCGCTGAGACGTGAGTTACTGTATTTTTTTCTTTGAACAGCAATAATATACCCCATCAAAAAGTTTATTAATTTTACATTAAAAATTTTCGGGTTTCATTGATAATAGAGCCAGATTAAATATTTTTCGGTTGCCTGGAAAATTGAAAAGGGTTGCCATTTTCTTAAAAAAAATGTGTTATTTAACAAATGATATGAAATGCAAGTCCGATTCGGGCAACATGCGCCGTTGGTGAGCATTAGGGCGGAGGTTCAATCCACTAGTGGCTTAGTAGTAGGCACTGTTTCAAAAAAAAGAGGAGTCTCGATGGTGTTTGGGATGTTCAACTTCTTGCCTCGTTAATCGGACTATTTGGTGGAATTTTCCAAGTTTTTTTCCCATTTTCCGGGGGACTTTTATGGGAATTTATTTCCATAAAAGTCCTCCCGGAAGACACTGCCCTCCTTCAGCAATATGGAGCCAAGTCAGACTTCTACCTATGGGTGTTTCATCACAACAAAGCTGCCCCCTTCTTCCATGAGACCACACTGGTTCTTGGCCTTGGTCTAGATGTTGCTGTCTATCAAGTGGGATAAAAATAATAATGTTGAAATGTAATTAAAATCATTGAAAAACAGAAATGTGTATATGTTACTATGAAAGTAATATTTAAAAGCAATAATGCACTTGTTAATTATTGATAAAAGTGGGCCTAAATGGGAATATTTTTCAATTAGTGTATAATATATAATAACTTTTAAAATGTTTAGATTACTTTTAATGGTGATGATGCTTAAAGTATTATGTTGGGAAGTATAAATAATATCATTATGCTTTATTGTTTCTTGCTGTTAGTGATATCTATCTATAATAATTTAAGGTTGAAATTTTTTTTTATATAAATTCAATATACGTGTTTTTATACTGAAGATGTTGTCCAATAAAGATGATATACGATATTGTGAAATTATACAGTTCAGGCACAGTAAAAAAATATCGAGGCCAACAATTCATATTTCATAAAAGTTTCTCAAAATGGTGATGCATTGTTGCGTGGACCCTCATTTGATTATTATGTTAATATTATAATGCTGTTACAGTAAGAATTCCATTATTTACTGTATATTTTACAACGAATGTTCCTTTTTTGCAAAATTGCGCTGCAAATATATTCCAGAACAAATATATCTATTTGCATCTGTTTCGTAAATTCGGCCACATTTCGCTTTAGAAAGGAAATTGGGAGCCCTAAAAAAAAAATGTGACTTTACTTTGTCCCCAATTTCATCACCATCGTTTTGTGTGTATCGTTTTAAGGTCGGCTGTTTTTGTGTGTGATAGGTGTGTCGAAACATATTTCACTTTTGTCAAATGAATTCAACAGCTGTTTCTGCCAGTCAGTTTGGTGACATATTGGAATTCATAGTGATATGATTAAAAAAAAAAAAAAAAATTTATAGCGGCGTTTCTATTTTTATGTAAAATATATTTGAGATATTTTTACTCGTTCTACTTTTTCTTTGTTACTGACATTAGAATACCTCTCTCAAAATCTTAATTATAATCGTTGACATTTGATATCTAAGCAGTTAATTCTTGAAATATTTCAGCAAAGATTTACAGAGTACACATGTCCTTTTAACGTTAATCTTTCTTTGGTTGTTTATTGATTGTAAACTTGGTAAATTGTTGACAAATTCTAAATAAATAAGCCTTAAGATAATCATTTCTAATGAAAAGACGGTAAAGAACAATTCAACAGAAACATGGAGCACTAATCTCCTGTAAGGCACGTTCATGCTTCCCCCTTCATTGAATATATATTCATTAACATATATTTTTTTTTACAAAACTCGTAAATTTAGTAATAGTTTATGAACTACCGTTAATAATGGTAAATTGTTTTATAACTGATACTGTTCTGATGTGCGATGAATTATAAGTATGTTACTTACTTTGTATATTTATGTGTATAATGACTAAGTTTTGTTTATCTATTCTATGTAAAAATGGATGTATTTATATTTTTTTATGTTCTAGCATAGCATAAAACTATAGCACTTAAATTCAGGTGGGGAAAAAAAAAAAAAAAAAAAAGAATGTTTATTATTTCATTCTAAAAATTCGTAGTCAAAAATTACAAAATTCTGATAATTTTTAATAATTATAATTTTTGATGAAACTGTATTATGTTTAAACATAAAACATCTTTATTGTAGATTGTGTAGAGATTAATTTTTAATTTAATTTTTCTGCATAAATTAAATTTTAATGAATAAAAAAGTAATCTGAATGGCATCAGTTCGCAATGGAGTTAAATTATCGTTTGCATTATTTAAAATAATTAATAAAAAAAATAGGAAAGAAACATCGTTTAAATTTGACTGGGGAAAAAAGATTAAAAATAAATAAATACATACCCAAGAAAAGTATGCCAAATCGCAAGATAGGAGACGTTGGGATTTAGTGACTTTTTGTGGCGCAACTGAAATAAATCACCAAATGTGGTAACCCGGATATCTTGGCACATTTTGGCGAAAAGATTTTGACGCCAAATCCTAGCGGCCCCTATTCTGCGATTTTCCAAAAGTATGCATACCTCTTATTTATATCTATAATTCATATTATATTTTAAACGAAAATTCATCCCCTCCCTCTCCCCAAATAACTATCACAAAATCTTTAAACATCTCGAGAAAAGAAAATTGTAAAATCTGAAGCTAATAATAATACTGATGTTCACTGGCTAACTCTAAAGCATGTTTCACAGCGTACAGATTGTTGTATGAAAAATTATTTGCTAGGTGAAAAACGGAAATACGTGGTTACAATTAATAAGGCTTGGATATATTTATCGGACTGCAATAGAAAAAGATCGATTTACTACCAAAAAAGATCTAAAATATATCGGTTGAGTGAAAAAAAGAAGATACTGAAGATTTTGATTATTAGTGTATGTTTGGAATGTTTTATTAAATGAAGTTTCAGAAAATATGATTATAATTTAAATTTCGAGTTTTTTTTTCCGATTAAAATATTTTGGTATTAACGTTAAGATTTTTTGCAATTTTATTTCTGATATGCTGTCAAAAAGAATACTTTATAGGATTGTGATGAATATACAGCTTGATTTTCTTTCTAAATTTAACTATCTATTAATTACAGATTTCGGTGGAAATTCTTTATTTCTATAAAACTAATCAATATCATGCAACTTGAAATGCATTGAAATAACGAATGTTTTTACGTAATACAAATTAGTTCGGCTGTACGAAGGAAAATTTGAATTTAAAAGTACCCCCTGACTGACCTCAATATCGCTTTTTATCGGGGTACAAATATCCGTTACAAAAATGTCGAAGGCTTGCAGAGAAAAATCATTTAATTCAGTCAATAATTTTAAAGCTAAAATTTGCTTCCAATTTATTTGACAAGTCCGAGGAAAAAAAAAAAAAAAAAAAAAAACCGCCATGTGTAAAGATTTCCTTATTTGCATCATTTTATTTTTGTAAACTACTAGTATTAAAATGGTGTAATTTTCCTGATAGCAATGACATTACCCATTTTGAATCATTACTGTTATTTTTTGGAATTTACAGCGCATACAGTTTGAAGAAAATTTTTTTTTTTTTTTTTTTGCTCTGAGTTGGATGTTTATTATTTTATAATTGTTTTCACTCCATAAATTCTTTTTTTCCTACAGTTAGAACTTATAGAATTAGAATTTTTGAAAAATGGTTTTTAGAATTTGTGGAAAGTCGTTTTTTTTTTTTTTTTTTTTTTTTCCCCCTACAGTTAGAACTTATAGAATTAGAATTCTATACAGAATTAGAATTTTGAAAAATCGTTTTTAGAATTTGTGGAAAGTCGTGGAAAATCAGTTTTTTTTTTTTTTTTTTAGAATGGTGGGGAAAATCTTTTTTCCCCTACAGTTAGAATTTATAGAATTAGAATTCTATATAGAATTAGAATTTTTTGAAAAATCGTTTTTTAGAATTTGTGGAAAGTCGTTTTTCTTTTAGAATGATGTGGAAAATCAGTTTTTTTTTTTTTTTTTTTTTAGAATGGTGGGGTAAAGCTTTTTTTCCCCCTACAGTTAGAACTTATTGAATTAGAATTCTATATAGAATTAGAATTTTTGAAAAATCGTTTTTAGAATTTGTGGAAAGTCGTTTTTCTTTTAGAATGATGTGGAAAATTAGTTTTTTTTTTTTTTTTTTAGAATGTTGTGAAAGGCTTGAAAAGAAGGAACCATAATTTCCTCTTTATAAAGATCTTTTGTATACAAATTTAAAATTTAACAAGTAAATAAATTCTTTTTTTTTTTTTCAGGTAATTTTTTTATTTAATCTGAAATTTAAACGATTTCAAGGTAATTTTTCAAACCCCAAATCTTTAATTGCTTTTTTTTTTTAAACCAATCTAACAATATAAATAAGTGTGCTCTCGTGAACTTAATTTTTGCACCATAAAAATATATATACGTATATTATTCTCTGCAAATTGGAGCAGTGATTCATTTCCTGTGGCGAAATCCTTCTTTTTTTTTTTTTTTTATTTGTATTGATATCAATAGCTGGTCATTTCAGGTGGGTTATGTGTAATTAGCAAGGCTCCGCGCATCCCATGTAGTGTAGCACACATCCGAGATGTAGGTACTGGAGCGAAACAGAGCGAAGCAAATTTATCTCCTGCTGTTTCACAGTGATATTTTGTTTACGCGCCATACTTGGTGCATTCCTTTAAAAAATGTTGTGGGATCTTTGTTACATTTTCGAGTTGTTTGCGAATTCGAATTTTGTGGCCATTTCTTTTTATAATATTCCTTAAGTTACTCTTTGCTATTCCAGTTCATTTTCTCTTCTTACCATTCTAAAATGCAGAGTTTTAGTTGTGTTTTTTATTCAATGCTGCCGTATAACATGAATTAATTCAAAGAAAAAAAAAACTTATTTAATTTATAAATATACGGAAATATTATTCTATTGCACTTGGCAATAAGATTTAGAATCTTCGTAAATCGGTCTGTTTTAAGTTTATTTTCATGCGGAAATTTAAATGTTATGTTTGAGCCAACTTTTTTTTTTTTTTAATGTTTTGAATTAAATTGCTTGCTAGTTCGAATTTAATTATTATTATTTTTTAACATTTCTCTTGTTGATTCTCTGTATTTCTGTCCGTTTTTGTCGTATGCGATTTTAAAATTCTGCGTTTTGTTTATTTTAATTAGTGCCCTCGTTTTGCATGAATTAATTTATAAAAGAAAAATTATATTTATAAACTAGAATCTTAATACGAAACCTTGATTTTACTGGGTTTGACAAGATTGGTTTTGAAACTTGTTTAAAATTGCGTTTCTTTATTCGTTTCGCTTGCAAAAAGTTCAAAATTCTTTTTTTTTTTTAAATTTATTTTGTTTTATATTTTACTGTTTCATTTAAAAAAAAAAAAAAAGTTTCCTAATATCTTTAAATATAACTAAAATTACGTATTTCTTTTACCTTTCTTATTTAGAACTTTGTAAATTACGTTCTTGATTATATTATTTATAATAAATTGCAACTATTGTCATAGTGTGCAATTATTTATGTGAATGATTATATGTAGAACAGTGAAAAATATTTTATTATGCGTGTTATTACAATTTTAAATAGGAGCAAAAAACTTTCCTACTAGTTTTTCAGTCTTTTTCATTTTATGGCTCTTGTAACTTAAGAATATTTTTTAATTAAACTCCATTTTTCAAATAAAAAAAAAATTATTCTCGCATTTTGTAAGAACATTTACTGCTGTTAGTTTGGAAAACATTTTAATTCATTATAGTTGAATTTTTAAAATATGTAAATTAACCAATTTGATTCAAATTAATATTCATAATTATTCATACACCTATTTCAATTATACATTTATAACTACTTTAACTTTAAGTTATATTGAAATTTTGAACAGTGTTACTTCAAATATACAGCGGTATTATCAAATAAATTTTCTTATTAATAAACTTTAAAAAATTATTTAGTTGAATACATTTTTTCATGCATTACTTTTTTGAAAATTTGTGATTTCAAATTTTGTAATTTGGTATGAATTAAATTTCTGAGCAGGAAATTGCTGTAAAGCTTATTTCTTAATATCTTAATCGTTAAATCAATTAATTGAAAAGAAATTAATAAATAAAATAAGTATTTGTAATAACATATCCTAATGTAACCTTTTTTATTTGTAAAATAATTTTTTTTCTATGATATGTTTTTGGTTTTTAATTACATCCAAACTATTTTTTACTGATCATTCAATCTTAATATGTGTAAAAAAAAAATTATTATTTTCATTTTTTATTCATTTGTCTCTGATAAATTTATGAAGATGAAATGTTTTAAGTTTTGTAATTTGCAGATTTTTTTTTTAAAACAGAAATTTTTTACGATTTTTTGTTTTAATGTATCAAATAAAATTTTTTTACTGAATTATCCCATCGTTTTTATTGAATTAAACCAAAAAAATTTTTTTATTTCACTTTATCGAATATGTAAAAGGATTATTAATTGCATAAATTATGATAAGTACCTTTACTTCACTCTCCAAAATATTCAATTGGTTTTAAGATAGCATTTAAACATTCTCATTAAGATTTATTTAGGTTTCCGCATTCTTAGCTTAATAAATTTATCAAGTATGATTAAAATTCCTCGATAGCACATAAACATATCTAGTTTTCAGAATTGTGTTAAAAATCATTTAAATAGGATGAATTTCGTATTTATGAGACTATTTATTTCTAATAAAATTTTAATGTTAATCTTTCTTATTTGTAAAATAAAGTTTATCTCTTTTATCTGCTTATTCAGTTTATTCTTTTCATTTCATTAATAAATATATAAAAACATTTTACGTCATAGTTGCATGTGTAATAAATATATAAAACATTTTACGTTATAATTTCTTGTAAAATGTTTTTATATATTTATTATATGGAAAGTATGACGTAAAATGTTTTTATATATTTATTATATATGCAATAACGACGTAAAATGTTTTTATAGATTTATTATATATGCAATAAGGACGTAAAATGTTTTTATAGATTTATCATATGTCATAATTGCAACATTAAATATTTATTCCTATAAATCTTTCATAAGTAATGTAATTTTGAAATTTATTTTATCTTTAATGTTTTAACGAAATAAGTTGTAAAATTTTTTAGTTAATATTATTTACAATTGTGGAATTTTTGTTTTCTCTAGTTATAAATATAGGAAAGTGTTTGATTTTTGTCTTCACTATCCTAGAGAATATTGCAGACCTATAAAAGTGGTGTTATCCATTATGAAGTGCTTTAAGTTTTTTAAACTTGTATGTATTTTATGTCATATTTTTGCTATATAACTATTTTATATGTGTAATAACTATAAGTGTCTTCTTTATAGGTGTCACCATCAAGGGATTTGTCTGATGAAATCAAAAGTTTTGGAAATGATAGCAGCTGTGGTAGCAACAAAGAAGGCTTTTCTATGCCGATTTGCTTTTTAGTGAAAGAACAAGCAAAATCTCATATAGCGATTAAGGTACTAGCTTTTTCAAGTTTGTAAATCAATTAAAACTTTTTTTAAAATGTCTTCTTTCATCTATCTAAATCTCTTAATATTTTAAGAACTTTTCTCAAATATTTCTGTGGACATAATCTTACTTTGTTTTATATCTATAATGTCTTTTGAATGAATCTGCGTGAAAAGAATTTAAACTGAAAAATTAATATATATATATATATAAATGAAATTTTGATTAATGGTTTTTAATATTTTTGTAATGATTTTGAACTTCGTTTTAATTTTAAATGTATTTAAGATTTTATAGAAATGAGAAATTTTAATTTTCAAGTTATGTATATAAGGTATAAAACGTTATGAATCTAAAAAAATCATTATTTTTTTAAGCTCTTTTAATTCAAAAATATTTTTCTCTTGCTTAATTTGGTAAGCTCTTGTGTTTTTTTTTTTTTTTTTTTTTTTTTTTTAAACTCCATTTCTCAGAGTGTGTTTTCTTATAGGAACTGCAAAAGCGTCTGAATCGCGTTGAAAGTGTTCAAGAGGATGTGGTTGATGCTATCATTGAATTCCGTAATTATCTAAGCGACACCAAGAGTTTTAGTAGCACTAATCCCATGGTAACTTCGAATTCGTTATCTTTAACTAAAAGCCCATCAAACAACCTTTCCAAATTAAATTCTTCTACAAAATCAAATGAAAATGTGCCTTCTGCTACAGAATCTTCTGTAGAAATTTCTAATTCCGTTGTAAAGACAAGATCTTATTTATCCAAGGATTGTGATCAAAGGTTTAGGGACTACAGTAAATTGCACACGATAGGCAGAGTGCCAGAATTGTCTCAGAAACATTTGGATTTGATAAAAAACAAAGATTCTGCATTAGAAAGTGATAAACAAGATAGTGGTTTAGATTCTGATTGCAGAGAACATCATGAGATCCATCCATCCATATGCAAAAATGTTTCTAATCATGATTCCAATGATGAGTTGTTGCAACTACTAGATGAAATTGGCTATCGGTCGACTGTTCTTCAAAGGCAGCTGGCTCTTGCTGAAGAAACCACGACCTTAGTTGATATAAAAGATACGACACCACGATCGCGAAGTGCAAAAAGTATCTCTAAAGTTAACTCTTCTTTGGAATCGAAGTCTAATTTTTTAGAAGTATCGCATAATGGCTTGATGACTAATCGAGACCAGTCGAAATTGACGTCTCCTACCGGTGAAAGTCGTAGGTTTTATTCTGAAGAAAACGTGCCAATGGCTATGAAGCAAAATACCACGATAAGTGGTTTATTCGAAGGAAAGTCTTTATGTGATAAACGATCACAAAAAAGAAAAGCCGTAAATAGCTTTGATAGCACAGTAGTATCTTCTATTTTAAAAGAAACAAATGTTGTACATCTCCAAAGGCAGGCCTTGATTTATCTGGTCGATAATGCTGTGCTGAATACAAAATTGAAGGAAGCCGAACATTATTTATCATCTAAACAAGTGGAAAGCGAAAAGATTGAAAATACACTTAAGGAAGAAGCAAGATTACTAATGATGGAAAACAGAGAACTTCGCATTAGTCTTGACGAACAGAAAATTGAAAATACCAGTTTAAAATCAAGATTAGTTATGCTCGAAAGGGTAGTCCAGTCGGTTAGCAATGAAAACCAAGAGCTTAATTGGCAATTGAGTGAGTCACTCAACCTCCAGAATTTTCCTAAAAGAGGATCGCTTAATTATTCCTCCAGTTTCCGGTCTGAAAATCCAGTGAATGCCTGTAGGCCTGTTAGGAGGCCTAATTTATCATCTTTCAATAATGATAGAAACGTAAATTGCATGAAGTCAAAATTGCTGTCCAACAATAGTAGCTTCCTAGACGCCACTATGGAAGATCCCGTAAATCCTGCTTCCAATGCTGCTTTCAGATTTCGGAATCGACCTATTCATTCTTCTACCCCTATGGCGGTTCCCCAAAAGAAGAACATGGAAAATGGTGTTTCTAATTCTCCTAACCTGAATGATATATCTGCTTCTAATTTTCATACCTTCAAAAAATGCTTGAAGTCCAGTTATGGTTGTGAACAAGGAAGCTCCTCTCAAGCATCAAAGTCAGGTCAGTGCCTTGATGAAGCCTATTCCCATAACATTCCAGAGACTGGTGTTAAATCATCTTCTCCTAACTCGCAAGATGATACTTTACCTCTGAGTGATTCTGATAAGGCGTTTCCCTTTAGCACCATTCTTGAGAAGCTTAAGTCGAACTCAGAATATAGGCTATCAAAAAGTGCCTCTGCTAAAACAGATGAGCTATGCAGGGATACCACAGAGTCATCTCAATTAAGGTCTCCTGTAAATAACTCCAAATTAACTTCTTCACAAGATGGTAGCAATATTAGTCATTTTAAAGAAATAAAATCGTCTCAGGAAAATAGTGCAGATGTCATTCTACAACGGAAGAAAGGTAGGAATATTCAACAAAGGATTCAGAACATTTTAGATAGGATTGTAGCTGAATCGGAAGAAGCTTCTTAATAAACCGTTTCAAGCAAACACTTATTTTGAATTTAAAGTGATATGAACATAGAGAGCTTTTATTCATGTGTGTATTTGAACAAGTGTCCTTAGATTCATTATTTATGTAAAATTTTTTTGTTTGATTTTTTTTATACAGTTTTTTTTACATAGTTTGTAAATAAAAGAAAATGAAAACTTTTCTTTTGAATGTTTTTTTAAAATTTATATAAAAATATTTAGAAATTTATGATTTTGACTTGACAATTTAAAATTTTTTATTATTTCGAATGAGTCTTGTTTTATTCATAAGTAAACTAATAGTAATCTCCCTATAAACTATTAGAATTAACTTTTATTTTATAATTTAATTAATTGTATATTTTAAATATATATTAAGTCGTTTATAATCAAAAAATCATGTATAATTGGAATTTCATAAAATTTAGCAATTACACTATTTTTATACTGTTTCAGTATATTAAACATGAAAAATGATTTAATGAAAACTATTACTATTATGAAAACTATTTTATGGTTAATATTAGCAGAAAAAAATCTGGGTGCATTTGACTTTAAAAAATCTTAATTTTCTGTTTATCTTTTTGATTATTAAAGAATGAAAGATGGTTTGCAAAAACAATTCATCTGTAATAACTGATACTTGGCAGTAATCAGTTATTATCAAGCTGCCTATTTCCAAATGATTCATACTTATGTTAACATTTTGATTGTCTTAGATTATAGGAATTATTTTTTTTGCAGAATGTTTTTTTCATGTGCCTTTAAAATTGAACCAGTTCAGAATAGAAAAATTTTATTCATTACTTTGAACCATATTAAAAATTACCCATTATAGTATTTGTGGCTTATAATATTTTACAATTGCAAAATAATTATAATTATGGATAATTTTCAAATATCCATTTATATATATTCTGTTTGCATATGCATTTTTCTATATTATAATAATTTTGAGAAAATCAAAATAATGCATTAAAGGCTATTCTTGATCCAAAGGCATGTTTCTAATGAAATATGAATAGAAGATAACTGATATAAACTAATTATTATATTTAATTTAATATATTTGATGATATCTATAATATAGGAACAAACTTGCTAAGTATCAATAAATAATGAAAAAAAATAATAAAGTTAATTTAGATTTTTAATTTTTGTTTGATGACTGTAGAATGAATATTATATAATATTTATGTGTAAAGCTAACTTAATGTTTTGGGAAATTACATTTTATAACAGTACTTGCTTATTGTTACTGATGTAATAGTTCACACAGAATTTGTATTTTTAAATAGAGAAATTCTAGAGGGGGAAGCAATGGGTTAAGTAATATCAAGCTTTAATTATGTTTGTAATTTTTTTTTTTCCCTTTAAATTGGAATACAACGTCAATTTAAATTGACGGATGCAATTACCATCGCCTGCATATTGAATACAGAATTTTTGTAAAAGATTAAATTGCCAAATTTAAAAATGGAAGCAGAATGCATTGGATGACAAAATTTAAAAACAAATATAATAATTTTTAAAAATATCTGATTTTTAGAGAATATTATATAAAGAAAAACTGATTTGAAGAATTGGTCAACTAATTTAGACAAGGAAGTTGTTGAATTGTGCAGGTAACTTTGTTTATAAACATTGAAATAATTTCAAAATACTTAACTAAATGTAATAAATAATTATTTATTACATTTAGCTAAGAACCATAGCTTCATTAGCTAGTACAGTTTTATTATTTTTAATAAATTGTTGGACATGTTTTAATTTTATTCTGCATAATGTCTAGATATTTTCTCACAATTTTGCTTTTATTGCCAATGTGTGTGAAATCATAGTATAATGTTGAAAGTAAAATGATTTAAGACAAATTGATAGGAAATAACTAACAACTTTATTCTATTTATATAATAACTTAAACACTCAATGAAATAACAAATTCATGTCTAATAATCTCTAACATCACAAATGTTTACAGTGAATGAAAGATCATAATTAAATATCTGACATTCCATTCAATTCACAGATATATCCAAAATCTGACACTTTAAATTAAAAAAGATAATAATACAGCTTCACAAAACATTTTATACATAAATGCAGTCCAGTGATCAGAAATATAGCAATTTATAAAAATAAAATAAATGCAAAAAAAATAAATATTCTTTGTGCATTATAAATTTTTAATTAAAATAATATAGAGATATGTTACATGTTAACAATTATTTCTAATAGTTTTAAACATTTATTTATCCCTGTCAAGTTACTTTTGATGCTTTCACATATCAAAAACTGATATAGATACATATATAATGTATTTATATTAAACAATTTAAAGCATTTACAATGAATATTTATTTACAAACAGAAAATATTAATAATAGTAAAATGATTTGTAAAATGACTTATTATTATCTAGTAGTTGTAATGTAAGTCATTGAGTTCAATGACTTACATTACAAGGCATACCTAGTAGAAATTTAGTCTCTTGTATATTAAACATATTTTATGAGAGTTGTATAGCAACTCATGTTTTTATATTATTTAATTATAACATTATTTTGTCAACAGTGAAACACTAAATCTTTAAAATTATTGTAAAATTTTTATTAGACATAAATTTATTCTTTTCCATACATTTCATATTTACGAAACTAATTCATAAAAAAATGAAAGCAATAGAAATTTATAAAATATACATTTAAGAAATAATAAAGAGATTATTTGGTATTCATTAAATACGTACATCAGTATTTTCCTTTAGAAAATACTTTCATCTGTATTATAAATCAGAAACTGTTTCAGTTAAATATATTGTAATTTTTTTTTTTCTAGTTTACACACACAAAAATAATTAATTATATAATATTTGCTTTTAAATTTCTTTTACTTTATAATTTACCATTATGTTAGAAAATTTAGCTTCTTTCTTTTAATTCCCCTTCTTTATAAAGGAAATAGCAATAAAATTTTATAGTAAATGAAAACTCATTAACTAGCTCCAATCACTGGACATTATCAATTTACAATATGCAAGAACGATACAATATCACATTTTAAGACAGCTATTACGACAATAATTACATCATGCACAAAGACCCATATAAAGTTTGCTTTTAGAATTTTTCTATATTCAGATTTTAGATTACATACAAAAATTATCTTGATAGATTTATTTTTAATCTATGAGTTTAATACTAAAAAGTACAGGTATAAGATTTTGATTATGAAAATAGATGTTTCCAAAATGCATTTCAAAATTGGTGTATGTATATATATTTATATATGTATAATAATATATATAATATGTATATATATTTAAAGTTAAAAGTACATTTCTTGAAAAATCTGTCTTAGTGAAGACATCTCACATTTAAAACATGCATACATATATTCACAACACAAAGAACAGGAAAATCACATATAGTGAATAGTGAAGATAATACAGTGTGCATTAAACTCAATGAATCTTATGTCCTTTATAATACAATGAGGATAATGAATTCTTGCTCAGATTTATCACTTAGTGTTCTTCTATTTATAAAACTTTTCCATATTAGTACAATATAAAGATTGTCTGCTCCCCATATATATGTTTGCATTTCACATTTTTTTTTAATTAATACCTGCATTTTAATCTTAAAAATAATTATTTGCATAAAAGAAAGATATTCTGATTGTCATACAGCGTTTATGTATGAGAATATTACATTTAAATGACAAGTCATTTTAAGCAAATTTATAAAATTTACTGCATTTTATCTGCTTATAGATTTAATATAAATTTATTAAATTTTATATCTTTATAATAAACTATGACAGAAAATTAACGAAATAATATATAATAAAATCAATTAGTGTTAGTAAAATTATAAATATTACAGTTGTAATTTCTATTCAAATTTATTAAATTTTTTGAATAATAGGAGCAATTTGATTTTGGTTTAGTATTAAAATAGTTGACATTTTTACAGTACTTTTTTCTGTCAAATGCATGGAAACAGCAGAACAAATAAAATATATTTAATTAATATTATTATATAAGTTTTAATTTTTACTTAAATGTAAACTGCCTTTGCCTTCTGACTGTATTGGACTTTACAAAAGTTAATCTTTCTCTATGGTTTTATTTTATTAATTGATTGCATTTTAAATGTTTTCAATTCTTCCTATAACTTAATAAATACATACTAGAATTTTAAGATAAAAAAACATAGCATATTAAAATGACTAGCTCAATATTAAAATAGTAATTTGTACAACAATTTTAGTTAATTTCACAAGAGGTGACATTTATTCACCTTGTTGATTCATATATTAGAAAAGGCAAATAAAATCAATTTACTGCAAAGTACACATTTCATCCTTTTATGTACAAACCATTATACAAAGTTTTGTGTGCCCATTCTGGAGGAGAGTCACATTAAAACTTGTTTTGACTAGATTTGTGTACATACTGAAAATTCAAATGGGCGTGAAAATAAAATAAAAGATTTTTGGCACTTGTGGCAGCAGCACAATGTAGAGCCAGGTTAATCATCTTTTTTCTCAAACGCTAGGTAAGTCATGTGACTCCATTGACCAATCGTTGCTATTTGACAGTAGTGATGCTATTGGTTGCTTGAACTGTGGTTGTAGCTGTATTAGAAGACGTTCTCTGGTTTCGGAATACTGTATTTTGAAGAGTTCGTTTCCATCGATCCATTGTATCGCGCAGTTTTGATAACCAAAGTGCCTAATAGAAATATAAAAAAAGATTGTCTTTATCATTGAAAACAAACTTATGCCTTAAATATTGTGGTGATAATATGGTTATATCAAAACTTCTTGAACGTAATAATGTCATACCATATATTATTCTCTAATAATTAATACATGGTGTGACATTATGTTTGAGAAGTTTTTGATATAACTCTAATTTATGCAAAAGAGACTAAAATGGACTCATGTATGCAATTGAGAACTATAATTTTAATTGTAGTAGGTTTTAACTGTTTGATTGAAAAATTATTTCCCATAGTATTTTTCCATGAGAACAATTAAATTGCCCTTTACTCTATTACCAGAGGTTCTAAACCTTTTCTGAACCTAGCTCCCCTTAAAAGAAAAGAAAAAAAAAAAAAAATCCAATGCCTCCTTTTTTCATAATAGTTAATTATACTAAATATTGTTGCATATTATCTATTTATAAAGATTAACAAAGTAGAAATTAATTAAAGTGATCATCAAATGTGGTAAAAAATTGTTTATTAAAAAAATTTAAACATAAACACAAGATCAATAATAATAAAAAATGAGATTTGTTAATGTTGGATTCTAATTTTATTAGTATCAATCATAAATTGCCATGTTCAGTCATTCCTTTTCTTAGACATTAAATTAACTACTGTACTAAACCCATTATCAGCCAAATATGATAAAAGAAATGTAGTTAAAAATTTCTGAACTCTTGCCCAACTTATTGATCTATGAATTTGACCTTTAGTTCTTTGTTAATCGTAAATTCCTCTTCTAAATTTGATGATTCTGCTATATCTACATTTTGCATAAGAGTTTAAAATCATTAGATATATATTTATGCTTAAAATGTCCAGAAATGTACCGTAAAATTAGCATGAAGATCATACGAGTGTCTGCAGTCAGTAAAATTGCAAAATAGGAAAAGACTTATAATGTGGAAAAGTGACTATGCTCGCCCCAACCTATATATTGTTTCAATAAAATTTTTCCCACAAAAGCAGCTAAAATATTTATTTTAATTAAGTTCAACTCATCACCTTGTAATTGTAAATCAACTTATTTGATATAGGTCTGTTTAAAACATTTAATTAAGTGATGTTATTTTTGGATATAATCAGTTTTTCGTCCGTTTTTAAGAAAGTTCAGCACTGAGTCAAATAGATTGAAAAAAATTCAAACAAGTACTTTTTGAGAGCCACAAAAATTTCTGTGCTCTTCATCATTTTTACTAAAAGTTGTCCAAGTATTCTGTCATTCGATGAATTGCTTCTAATCTTATTGATTGCTCTAATAACTTAGTGGAATTACATGCAGATTATTACTTCAACTAAATGCTGATGATGAATATTACAATGTACAGCAATTACATTTGGTGCTACTTGTTTCAAATACGCAAGGAAACCCTTATTGGTGCC
The DNA here is from genome assembly GCA_021605095.1 of Caerostris extrusa. Classification (NCBI taxonomy): domain Eukaryota; kingdom Metazoa; phylum Arthropoda; class Arachnida; order Araneae; family Araneidae; genus Caerostris; species Caerostris extrusa. The sequence goes on along the minus strand of BPLR01020241.1, from coordinate 64,091 downwards.
ATCATTGCTGGAACGCCATCAGTAGCAGCTGACAAAATATTATCAATAGGAATTTCTTTCTCTTGAAAAAAATATATTTGTGATATTAAATATATATTCTTCCTTTGTATTGGTTTCCAAATTTTTTAACTCTAGATAATAACTCTAGACAAATATATGCCAAGAGTAATGCTTTGCTATTTGATACAGTTAATTCATAGTAGAGTGGAAAATTTTAAAGGCTCTGTAATTCCATAATGATATTTCAACATCTTTAGCCATTTTATCTATTTTTTTTTGTACTAAATTATTATTCAGAGGAATTTTTCTGATGGTAACTGATGGTGTCTTATGATGAACAGTTTTTATTACTTCGTTGACTTGTCAGCAGGATTAATTCCTTGACAATTGTGTGTGTAATTAACAGTCATCAAAGTACCATTGCCAATGTGATTTAAAATCATTGAAGATTTGCATAAAGACAGTTTGTTTCAGAAATCTATGTAGTCTATCTTTTGAAAAGAAAAAGAACGGCCAATATTGAATATTTTCTTTCAAAAAACAAATTGTAAGAATTTAAAATAATTTGGCCACTTATATATTAAGATACTATCCTTTTGGTTACAAATGCATTTGTGTAAAATTCTTAGAAAGGACATAATTAAAACTTGTTAAATATTTTTCAAAAATATCTAACATTAAATTTCATTTATCTATCTATGACATCCTACCATTTAAAATACAGATATTTGTAGTAAATTAATAAAGTTACAAAAAATAATCTGATAGAATATCTTAAATTATAAATTATTTCAAAATATAATTAATACCTTAGCTGATTCACTAGATGCTTGGAATGTATGTACTGTGACAATTTGTTGAAACCTATTTAAGCACACCAATACAAATGCATTCTTCAGATTGTTAGCTAAAAAGAAAAATTATCAAAAATTCTAAATTAAATGTATATGCTTTAATTGAAAAACCTAGTAAGTATGCCGAATGTTATAAATTAAATATTTATCATAGTAATAGTAACATCATGATTAAGTAATTAGATTTTATTTATTTTCACTAATATTTATTTAATCAAAATAACTGCATAAAAAATTATTGCAAATATTAAATAACTAATTCAATTATTATTTTTAAAAATTTCTGTTCTTCTTGAAAATTTATTAAAACATATATAATTTTACATTTCATTTGCAACACTTAAACTATGAAATATTTATCAATTTTAATCATTATATTTTTCAGCTCTCTCTAATAGGTTCATGTTTAGAAAATAACATGTGTTAATAAAAGTGATTAATGCTTAAGATCTTAAAATATTCATACCTGCTCCATCTTGTGTATTAACATCATGTATAAAGAACCTGTCTAAAGACAGTGGTTGTTTATAAACTATATATTTATATCCAGCTTCGTGTGTAGGAGTTGATTTATTACTTGTTGATGCCCAGTTTTCTGTTATAGATGATTTCTAAAAAATGATACATACACATTATGAATAGGAAATGTATTCATTATATACTATTAATAATTTCTATACATCAACTAAGCAGTTAATTTGCCTTTTGCAGTAACAATAGGATAATTTGAGAAGCATCTTGAATCTCATTACGAAAATATTAATAACTTCTTTGACTATATGTTTAAGCTGTATTATATTTTGCAAGTTGAAATACATTAAAATCATTTTTGAAACTATTGAAAAAAATGGAGCATATAATTTTCAATGTGATTAATGAAATTTTATTAATGGCATGTACAAAAATGACAGTAATGCAAAGTGGTTAAAAGTTCAAATCTCGATATGAAAATAAATGTCTTTTTATTTAAATATGAAGGGCTATATATATATAAACATAAAATTATTTGAATAAGAAAAATTTATTTATATTTTCTAATTTTCAATGAATAATTAAATAATCTCTGTCTAATATAAACAAAAATTACTTTTTTATGAAGTCCTTTTTTTCCGTCTTGTTATAAGTAGCATATCATCAAACAAGAGAACAAAAGCTTCTGATGGTTTACCACTGTCTAAATAAAAGAAAACAACAAATTATTATTCATTAAAAATTGTATTTAAATACAAAGAATATATATTAAATAAATTTTAACCAAGTGAACTATTTTTTAAGTAAAAATATTTTGATTAATTTATTTCTATTCAGGAAAAAAAAAAATGACGTAAACAATTTTTACCTAAGAGATGCAGAGGTCCTTCCAAAACAATTTGTCTACGAGGACTCACAATTAGCCTTTCACAGGGCTGTTTTGCAAGAGGTTGTTTTAGGAACTAAAATATTTGAATGTATTACTTTCAAAAGTAGAAGCTAACTTACTCAAATTTATATTAGTTTAAGAATATATCTATAAAAGATATTCAATAATTTTTACTACTAGCTCTAGTTAACACATATTTATAAATCCAAAAAAAATTAAACAGTGATTAGTGGTTTGTTTGTATGCCAAGTCATTTTTAGTCATCTTAATTTAGATCCATTATCTTAATCTACAAATCTTAAAAGGTACATTGTATGAAGTTTTGTCTGTATTGAATGTGAATATTTTTTTTCAGAATCATGCTTTCTTAAAAAATATTACAAGAATGTTAAAAACAATATTTATTTAAACTGTAAATTTTATTCAAGTAATATCTTGCAAATGCTCTAATCTAGTGTTACCAGTTGTTAATCAGTTTTGAGATTTTTATTTACTTTCTTTAAAAATGTGCTTTTATAAGATGTACAATTCATTGAAAAAATTAGGTTTTTTTTTGTCAATTACAATAATTTTAAAGAAAGGAACTACATTTATTATATTATAAATCAGGCATTTCTTTTTTTCTTGTACTTCAATAATCATAAAATCTTTTGCCTCAGAATTTAATAACAGAAAATTCCTTTTATATTTTGTAAGAATTATTAATTGTAAAAAAAATAAATAAATAAATAAAATTAACGAGAAAATTAAGGAAAATTTACTTTGTATTTTTATGAAAGTATGCAGTCATAGAGCCTTCTTTAATACAGAATGCATTAATTCAGATGGCAAAACAATATATATTTGAAAATTATAAAACACTTGCACCTACAAAAGGCTATTTGCATGATAAAGAATTAACATCTAAAACTAAACACAATGAGTGACACTAATAGTAAGGCCTTGATTTCAACATAAGAATCAAAATAGTTTTGTAAATTAGGATTAAGAAATTTAATTTTAATAATTCTAACTATCAAAAAAGTGCAACTTTATTTTTTTTTATAAGTCACTGATTCAGATGAAGTATGTAAATTAAATTAAATTATTAATTTAATTCTTTTATTAAAGTTCATATTTATAACTTTTTCACTAAATATTTGCTATTTTTGGAATTCTCAAAATCTTCTTTAATTTAGAAACATTTACCATTTCATTTGCTCGTTGCAGTCTCTGAGATAATTTTTATAAGAATGCTCCTTAGGTCGCATTTTGGTATAAATAGACAATTGGAATAATAAAAGTAATACTTGTACTTCAACCACTATTAAACTTTAACAAAATATAACATAATTACTTCAAAGTACATTGTTGCTTCAATTATTATAAGTCCTCCATAAAAAAATTACAAATAAAGATTTCATTAGATGAAATTACCATATATTTTAAAAAAAAAGTTTATTCTATCTTTATATGATACCTTAGAATAACAATGAAAAAATAAAAGTTGCAATACCATATATTATAAATATAAGTACATATATACATACATCTGGAATGAAGGCTTTTGGATCAAGTTCAAATACTGAAGGCCAAACTATACTTCTTTTGAATTTCAAGAAGTCTTTCAAAGTTTTTTAACCATTTCATTTTGTCATCTAATTCTCCTAGATTAACAAAATTTGAATGAAACCATTAAACTTATAATTTATAACAACTATTAAGTACATTATTTAATAGCATCTGATAAAACAGAGATATTTTTAAAAATCAACTTAATATAAAAATATAGACGACTTTGGATTTTACAAGGCAAATAGATGTAAAAAAATAGTTATAATATGTAATAGAAAATTAGTTACTATGAACATATCAAATTTTTGCTATTTTTTCACTTACTAAGAGAATTTTCTTCAGCTTCAATAATAGCTGTAATCTGTTTCTTTTTCATATGGGTTTTCAGTACGATTTTCTATATCTTTTAAAATCAATGGTACTCGCATAATATGTTGAACAGGTGAAACCAAAAGATCTGTTAATTGAAGCTTTTTGCAACGAACATCTCTGGAACACCACTGTAACAATTAATATAAGTAAAATATTTATTGATTAAAAACAATTAATTGTTATATAATGATAATTAGTTCTTATTTGCTAAAAAATAAACACTTGTGAAAAAAATTTTTATAGTATTTTTTACTTCAATAATAAATTATTAAATTCAATTATTTTTGGTTAGAATTAGATAAATTTCTTAAGTTTTGTCTATTTTCTTGAATAATGAAAGGTGGCAAAAGTTTTTTGCAGATAACAATTAGAATTAAGGCAGTATTTTGTTTAATAACAGAAAAATAAGTGAAAAACTGTGAATTTTAAGTAAAAATTAAATGTTTTATTTATAAAATATAATTGATAGAAAAAGATCATATGAATAAAAACAACTTCATTATCTCACCATATTAACCTATGAACATCCCTTGTATTTTTTTCAAAGAAGTGGATAAAACATTTAATTATGAATCATGAGGCCATATTGCTTATAATGGAAAATTTTTTGTTATATACTAAAACTAGTTTTCCTGGAATTATAGCTTATGGGCATGTGAGATACACTTATTTTTCTGACAATTAGAACATAGTTGGCAGATTTTAGGGATCAGGATGGTAAATTTATTTAAGCAACAGTAGAAGATAATTTTATAAAGATCCGCAAAAGTCCGAAAAGATAAAAATTAACTCATGTCAGATAAATCTCAGTTTGAAGATTCTGTACCAGTTAAACTTCATATTTCAGTAACACAAGTTGACAGAAGACGATTTTATCAGAATTTTTAAAAAGCTAGGCATATTGCCATTTGGGAAAATAAAACTATTATGGACTAATGATAGAATTTTTGTGTGATGAAATTGTTTAAAGAAAAATTGAAATTATAAGAAATGGTTGGTAGGTAGATGAAATAATACCACAATTTGTTACAAGACTTCTTTATCAAATAACTAAATGTTTTGTTACTAAGTAAGTGATAATTAAAAAATAGAATGGTACATGTATGTCATAATGGAGCAAACTGTACTGAGAGGAAGTCATCAATTTTCATATTAAAAAAGAAACATGCAATTTCTACTCATGATATTCTGCTCAGTCTGATAATAAAATTTTTATTGAAATAGTATCAATATATTTATGGAAATTTCCTGAATTAAAACTATTTTAAATTTCTAGTAAATATGCTTTAAAAAATTTCAAAGTAATAACCTTTACATTAAAAAAAAATCATCAAAAGCATCCCACGATCAATATATATATACTTGTACCTCTCTTTCATCCAACATGAACAAAATTTTTAGAAGCTGATTTCAAGATCATATTCATTAAAGGTAATATATTGTTACATTCTAAAATTAGCTTACCTAAAAAAGTGATTTATGAATACATGATACCTGCATGCTTTCTTGCATCACCCACAACATTACTAAAATACTCATCATGAACGTCAAGAAAAAAATTAAATGAAAAGTCAGAGATTTTAATTAAAAGCAATTTCAATAAATAATGAATTGTCAAGATGAAAAGGAGTCCTTTAAAACTGAAAATATCTACATTCTGTAAAAGGCATTGTAAATGTTATAAATAAAATAATAGGTATAACTTATTTATCAGCAAATATAACCAACTAATATCTAATGATTTTTTTTTTTCAGAGCAGATCTTGTTATAAACATTACAAGAATAATTTTAGACAAACAAAATAACCACCAACAGAATTTTAAAACAAATGCTTTATGGTAATATTTGGAAAAGAGTAAGAAAATTATAAAGATAAAAATAGCCAACAATCCCCATTACCAATAAAAATAAATGAAAATTTATCACTACCAATCAAAATAAATTATTTTTTTCTGCTAGTAAGTATATGAGGCACATTTATTTATTGGGATAATTAATATTTTAATTAGAAATGCATTGGAGTTTTGAACAATAGGAGTTTGGCCATACTAGAGGTAAGGTTCAACAATTGTGGAATGAGATATCTAAGAACATTATAAGAAACCATGCATTACTGACTTAGCATATTTCATATATTCAAGCAAAAGATGACTCAATGATATTAGATAGCGAATTTCAGAGTTTTTCTACAATTATCTTTATGCTTCTATTTTATAACCACTTATAGACTTGCATACAATGCTCATTGTATCTGATTTCAATGGTTATGAGTGCAAAAAGCCAGAGTATTTAAAATAACTTTTTATATATATAAATATTATAGACTTTTAATATTAAGATTGAAAATACTTTTTAATAATGACTCCATAATAATAATTGATTATTTGGATGTGGTATATAACATTGAATTATTTTCTCCTTTACATTGAATTAAATATATTCAAAGATATACATTAAATAATACTAAAAGTCACATCTCAAAACATTTTGAGATTAGTTGCGATTTGTTAATAAATAGCAGTACAAAGCTGCATGCAAAAAGTACCAATTTTCATAATTCAGTGCATCAAAAGATATGTCCTGCATGCTGTGAAAATTTTGTAATTTGTACTATTCTGTCCATATGAAATATCATACTTGTATTGTGTTATGTACAATAAATTAGAAAAATAGAGGAATGTAAAACAGTTCAAATAAGTTTTAAATGATTCATCTTAACAGAAATACAGCAATGAATAGGGTATTTTGAGCATCAATTCTGATAATTATTTAAAAATATTGAAAAATAAAAAAATTTCTTGAAATGTTTTGAAAAACTTCACATGTCATAGGTTATTTATGTTCAATATATTGCATAAAAAATCAGAACACACACACATATATATAAACAAAAATAAAGGCTTACTTTTTCAAATTCATTGAATTCGACCTGTCGTCTGAGTGTTTCTAAGTAGTTAAGAGCATTAATATAATTCAAAGTATAACGATGATATGCTTGAGTCAAAGCATGTGCCTTTGAACTCTAAAAGAGAAAATAACTCTTATTAACTGTGAGATAGCTTTTAAATCTTATTTTAATATCTTTCAATGATATTTTTTTTGAAAGATATAATCTATAATAATTTTTTTATTTTATTTTATATAAAAAAGCGCCTCTTAATTTTACAAACATACTTGCCAACATATATAATAATTTTTCAATTCTTAAGATTTCAAGATTCTTACTTTAGTGCATCAAATGAATAACGACTCACACTTTATAGCACATGTATAATTTATAAAATTTCATGGCACATTGAATTAATTGTTCATTATGCAAACTAGTGATAAATACTAACTATAAGATAAGTTTGTTTAGCACTAAATTTTCATGTTTAATTGAATTGGATTCCTTCCTACTGAAGTACTTTCATAAAAAGTTCATCATTAATATTCAATACAATACATGCTGTAATTTGAAAGAAATTTTATAGAGAATTAAAAACAGAAACCTGCTTTTAATTTGGATGAGTTTTATATCATTTTCAAAAGAGTACCACCCTACTGCAATACATAGTTTAATATGACCAAGCTTTCTTTTCAGGTGACTTAAGCTGATGTCTTGCTTCATTTGCATTAAAAGATAACTAATATTGTAAAATTTTAAGTTAAATGAATTGAAATAAAAATGCACTATTCGCTAACTAATTTAAAAAAAATAATTTCATGGATTAAAAACAAACAATATATTTGGTTGAGATAAGTGATTTACAAGCACACTTTTCGAATAGTTCAAGAGCTGGTCTGCTATTACTATTTCTTACCTCCAATTTTATGTTAAAATAATTCTCTTAAAAACAGTGACAGAAGGCCCATATAATTAAAATACATATATTCACTTCTAAATCCAAAGTTCTTATTTCTAAAATTCTATCAAATATAGGAATATTTCACAAGACCTTGATGTGGCAAAATTTTTTCTCTAAAGCTATTATTTGCATGTGGCAGCAATTAATTGTCCTAAACAAGGAAACGAAATTTCAAAATTTGAAATTAAAATTTCCAACTTGCTAAAAGCTGTACAACATAGTTCTATGGTTCACATTAAAAACCACCTAAAAAATTGAGATCCTAACATGATTTAAAGAAAGTGCAATGAAAATGCATATTTATTAAAAGAGACCAAAATCTAAATCAAGTTTTAGTTTCAAATTATTAAAAATAAAAAAGCAATTTTATCTATAATCATTAGTACATAAATTTTTATTTTAACCATGATAAAAAGCCATTCATTCTTTTATTTTTGCTGTTTTAATGATGTTTAAGTATTCATAAATGACTAATTTGGCTTTATCTAATTCTTATGAAATGATGTTTTTGTCCTTTTTGAAAGCTTTTAGCAATTAAATTATTTTCCAGGTTTTTGTACAACAAAAAGCTCCTAAAGTCAATTCTGGTTTTTCATACATTTGCTCTACATTCTCTCACTGTGAGAGAATATAACTTATAAGTATAAACGCATGCCATAAAGATAAAAAGTCTGTTAATGAGTAATCATGTGCTTTATTATTATATTTTTAATGAATCACTTTTTTTCATTCCTTCTTCAATTACAACATGTGTTACATACCAACTTGCAACTAATAGATTCTGGTTAAAATTGCCTCTAACTTCTCTTCTGTTTCACCAATTTTGTGACGATACAGCAGAGAAATGTTCTTAGGAAAAATATGAATGAATAAAAGTGATTTTTCAAAATTTCTCCCAATCTCCAAAAACTCAGATAAGATCTTCCAACTTTTGTATGCGTTAAAATATCATTTTCTGAGAATTTATGTCTTGTATCATAGCAGTAAGTAATAAAATTTTACCTGACAGTTGAAAAAATATGTTATTCATTTAAATAACAACTAGATTTCAAAGTAACACTTCCAATCAAGTGATGAATATCACAGTTTTACAAGAATTTAAACAATTATGTACATTTTCAATTTTTCATTTTTACAAATTCAAATGCTTATTGTATCAATTATTATAATCATGTTTCCCAACAATTTTGAGAATATACATTTAGACGTTTAATATTCGATAAATTTCAATGAAAGATTTTTATCAGAATAGTCTTCCAAAAATAAAATAGATATTAAAGTTAAATAAACATTTTTTTTTCCCTTTTAACAAAAAAAAAAAAAAAAAAAAAAAAAAAATTGATGTAACTTAATGACAGAAAAAATGAGCAATACATTCAACACAAAAAAAGCATAACAGTCGTGAAAATTATCAGTTGTTGAAAGTTGTGACATTGTGAATGAAAAATTTCTAGAATGAAGTTATAAATAAGAATTAAAAATAAGTTAGAGATAGTTAAATTAATAATTAACTATAACATTGATCAAGAATATATTTTTTAAACAAATATAAATATTACTAATCATTGGGAAAATATTGTGGTTTTGTTTCTTCCGTGGATCTGAAATGCATATCTTCTGGTTTCCTTTTCTTAAATTTATGATACTACAAGATCTTTTATTATTATTAATGCCAAAAAATACACTGAATGTTATATGGTATTATGGATTATAGGTAGAAAATAACTATATATATATATATATATATATATATATATATATATATTTACTTTTATAACTTCTAAATAGCTTAGAAAATTTTAGGTATAGTGCGTCATTATAAAAAATTTGATAACGATACAAAACCATAAATTAAATATCACCCTAATCAGTAAAAATATTAATTATTAGTTTCGAAAATATTTCTTCCTCTATAAATAAATTTAATAAAGACTACAAATTTAGCAATTTTTATGAAATTATCTAATTATATATTAATGATAAATTTACATACTCTATTATGATGAGAATTAGATTATTATTAAATAGTTTCAGTATGGTCAAAATTTCAAAAATTGCAACAAAAATTTATTTGATAATTAAGCTGTTCTCTTATGTATGTATGCATGCATGTATATATATATATATATGTATAGATAATTTATAGAAAAAAATACAATTTTTAGTTATAATATTTCATAATATTAAACAAAGAAAAATAAACAAATATTATATAAAAATGTAATAAAAGAATATCACCTTTTGAAACAGCTTGACAAGGACTTCTGTAGTATCAATATCTCCTCCAGTTGTTTTTTGCAAGATTAAACTCAAAAATTCCTTGCAAAATGCATAGGTAACCTAAAGATAATCATAATGTAAATTAAAAATAAATTTGGTAAAGCATGTTATGTTGATTTTAATTCACCTACATATTACAAATTTTTGTAAACACCCTATTTATATTATGGGTTTGAACCACACATATATATTAAAAGTATACATAATTTTATTTTCTAACATGTTCAGTATGATAACTTCCTTTGTTAAATTATCACATGATATCTTGATTGTGAAGATAAAATGTTTTTATTTTAAACAACAAGGTATATTTGGTTTTACTCCTCCTCCACAATCTTCCAGAGTAACATATTTAAAAACTTAATAATAAATTCATAAATAATGCTAAAACTAAATAATTTTAAAATAATAATAATTTACTAAATAATTTTATACATTTGCATTTTAAATTAATTAAATATTAAAAAGTTTTATATTAAATCCACATTGCAGAGTAAATTATTTGCAAAAAAAAAAATATTTTTCATTTCATGTACAAGAAAATGCAATTTGGATTAGGAAAAAAAAAATTTTTTTTTACAACAATCAATTAGAGGCAACACACTTAATAAAAGAGAAGTATAGACCCTTTATAAGAAAATGATTCAAAAAACTATTTTCTTTATTTAAACAAATAATTAAGAATTTTAAAAGTATGCGGGCCTGAATGGCCAGTCAGTCACTAACGCTCTGGCGCTCGGTATCTGGTTTTCGGAATCGAGTCCGGTGGGGCCATGGATGTTTGTAGTGGTTCGAATCCACTTTAAGTTGTAGGTACCGGTCCCATATGACTGTTGGGCATAGAGCTGACAACCCTACCCCATAAAAAGAAAAAAACATCTCTTGTTTTGAAATCTACCAGTAGGTAGACGGCCTTGGCCCACACTGGGCTGTTGAGCCAATGATGATGAAAAAGTATGTGCTTATTAAGTTTTAGCATATTAAGTTTCAATCGGAAATTATTAATGTGCTTATATATATATGTATGTGTGTAGTACTTGATAAAAATAAACTCGGTGAATGAGAATCTAAATGTAAAAAAACCACATAAAATGAGTATGCCGATTTACAAACAAAATATGGTTATTCAACTAAAATAAATTCTTGTAAACATAAAATTTATCTTAGTGCAATAGCTGGATGACACATCATTTATAAACATTTGAGAATATAAAATTGTTTTTAAAAAATTATGGAGTTAATTACATTTTAATCTATATCATATATTGACCAAAATATCTTGAGTATTTGTCATGACAAACAGTGATCTATTTTATTCAGTAAAACAAAAAAATTGATTCTAGATAGTTGAACTTGCTATTGACATTTCTATATGGAAAAAGATGATTTAATTAGTGGGTGTATGATTAGTTATACGTTTGCAAAGAAATTAAATTTGATTTTGGATCTTTTCCCATACAAATATTAACTCAAAAATATATCAACATGCAATGCTTCTATTTAGCGTGTGACTTCCTATGAGAAACTTGATTATTGGAAAACATTATTATTTATATGTTTATTTATTTATGAATTTAATATTTTTAAATTTATCAAAGAATAAATTATGAATCATTTGAATTAAATGTAAATCAGAAAATTGCTATCCACTCTTCCTATGATACTAAAAAGAAAAAAAGTTTTATTTTATTTTTAAGCTATAATAGATTGTTTAGTGTATAATCTTATTGTAAATTAAATAGTAAGCTCACTACAAACAACAGTAAGATGTGCTACTATTTCCGTTAAAAAGAACAGCTATACAAACAATTTCATACTTCATAAAATCATTTATAAATGAAATAAATAATGATTAAAAAAAATCGAAAATATGAATATACTTTTTTTCATTACACTTTGATTATTATTGGTTCCATTTGTTTTAAAATATACTAATCTCAAAATAAATATCCAAAAATATTAACACTATTTGAGGAGAGAATTTTTTTAACAACAAAACATCAATACTATAAGAAGAAAATATTACATTACTACTCTTATTAAGGTTGAATCCATTGTTACATTTTGCCAGCGTTTTTGCTTCATATAAAATTATAAAAAGATTATCTCAATCAAAATATATAATACCTTTATTAAAAAAGATTAATAATGAATTCATTTCCATCGATAAGATAATTTCGTACAGCTTCACGAATCGGCAGTTTGTTTATTTACAGAAATAACTACGGTGAATCGGTTACAGTGAGGAAAAGTTTTTCTTCACATATTTATTTTGAATAAAATAATTGTGTTTAAATATTACGATTTTATCCTAAATTATTTTATGATTCGATTTTAACTACAAAAATAAATAATATATTTACATCTGCTTAAGATTTGCCAAGAAAAAGTCTAAAAGTATTCTTAAAAAATATTTAAACTTTTTCTAGAAATGTCACAAATCGAATACATATACAGTATATTAAAATTCTTTGTTAAAAATATCAACTTCAATATGAATTTTATAGTAGAATATATTATAATATATAAAAACATTTTCTGCGAAACCTAAAATCTGGCATTACTAAAAATATCCAATTAGAGTGAGTTTCAAAGCAGCATTAAACAACTCATATCCGGATGATTGTTTACACACACAGCTTTAATTTTCTGGATATTTTCGGTACGTTTGTTTCTAACGTTTGATTTTTCACTTAAAAATAATATAATGTTTCTACTATTAAATGTCGTCATTTGAGAATCATAATTGATTTCCTCAAAAATTTGTTTCGTTTTGCAAGAGGTATTGAATTTTATTCCATAAATAGCATCAAAAAATGTCAGAAGCCGAACTACGAAATATGGTAATGAACTTTAGAGTTACAGATTTGCAACTGTTGTTAAATTTTGCCGGTCGTAATAAAACTGGCAAAAAACAAGAACTACAAAGCCGTGCTTTAGATTTAATTAGAAATTGTACACTTCAAGTTACATCTAAGATCCGTGAAATACATGATCGTCGATATCGCCCTCAATTACCAATATCTAACAGTTATGATATACCTGAAATGACAGCAAGTAATGAATCTCCACTTCTTCCATATGACCTTCATATGAATAATAATTTTGGAGCTCAATGTAATCCAAATGTTAGACCTACTCCAATCCATCAAGGGCATACCAGTTCTTCTTATCCATCATCGAACAAATCATATGTACCTCTTCCTAATACTAATACATATTCAAATTATAATCCACTTTCTGAAATTAAATTCAAAGAGTTACCTTTTTATGACATTTTGTATGTGCTTATCAGACCATCTTCTCTAGTAGCTGATCCATCAGAACGATTCCAGGAAACATCATTTTATTTCACATTAACCTCTCAACAAGCCCAGGATGTAGCAATGTCCAAAAATGCTAATGGGACTTATGAGTGCCAAATTATGCTCAGGTTTTGTTTAATGGACATAAGCTCTGAGCAGGATGACAATTTCCCACCCAGCATAGGTATTAAAGTAAATTCTAAGCAAGTTTCGTTACCTAATCCTATTCCAACTAACCGACCTGGTGTTGAACCAAAACGACCGAGTAAACCAGTAAACATAACACCGTTTTCCAAACTTTCCCCGTGTGTTACTAATGTTATTAGTGTTTCATGGAGTTCAACATACGGACGATCTTATGTGATAGCTTTGTACATTGTTCGTCAATTGAACTCTCAAATACTTTTACAGCGATTGAAAAATAATGGCATCAGGAATGCTGAATATACAACTATTATGATAAAAGAAAAATTGCAGCAAGGCCAGGATGCTGAAATAGCTACTACTAGTTTGCGTGGATCTTTAATTTGTCCACTTGGAAAAGTAAAGATGGAATTGCCATGCAGAGCTGTGACATGTACGCACCTTCAATGTTTTGATGCTTTACTATACATTCAAATGAATGAAAAGAAACCTAAATGGATTTGTCAGTATGTGATAAGCCTGCTCTTTTCAGGACTTTGGCAATTGATGGATTATTTATTGATATTAATTCAAAAGTACCTTCTGATTGTACTGAAGTACAGTTTAATGAAGATGGCTCTTGGACTCCTATTATTCCAGTGAAAGAACAAAAAGATGCCAAGAAAACTGTTGAAAAGTGCCAGAAAAAGAAATCAGTTGAGGTTGTTGATCTTTCAGATAGTGAATCTGAAGAGGTATGGTCCTATGATATTGATACTCAAGCTGTTAATAATACAGATTCTCCTAATACTCCCACTCATCCATTATCACCAAATCATTTACTTTTTGCTTCTCAAGTAAATTCTGAATCATTTCTATGGCATTGGCTCAACCATCCAATCTTTTTCTGAATCACTTCGCTTGCCTACAAGTGTTCAAGCTGAAACTTCTGAATCTGTATGTAACCTTCCTGATCTTTTTTATCTGCATACTGATACATCTGTATGCATCTACATCATCTTCAAGTCCTGGATTAGAATTCACTTCTTTTCCCAATATGAGTTTTCTTAATGATGGTCCATGGCGTATTCTCCGGCATCTAACATGCTTCTGATCAGTTAGGTTCCCTTAATGGAAATCAGAGTATCCCATCCTATAACACTTTTGATTTCTTATCATTGATAAATTTGTCTGGAGATGATTCACAAAGACAAAAGGACTATGATAAGAATGAAAGTAGTCCAACTCCTGATGTTATATCAATCGACTAATATATCATTGACATTTTAATTTATTGGTAAAGTCACCTGAATATGTACAAAGTAGCACTAAAATAATATAAATAATAACCAAAGATCATATAAAAAGAGCTTATACCTTATTTTTCAAAGCATTGTAAGATATCCTGGACCAATACATATACTGAAAATAACCTCATCATAGTCACTTAAGTTTTGTTAATGAATTATTTAAAAATAATTTATGTTACTTAATATTATTTTTGTTTAATGTATTGACATAAAAACTATTGCAGTAAAATGGTGAGTGTGGACAGTTACATTAACTAATGTTTTTTTAATGATGTTTTTACTTAAAAATGTTTTTAGTAGATTCGTTTGTTATTACAAATTATTTATTTGAAATGTTTTTGTCCAAAATTAATTAAATATATTTTACTTAAAAATTAATATGCCTTAAGAATATTTTTAAGTATAGTTTTTATAAAAATGTTTTAATTAAAAAGTGATTTCCTAAACACTTATATGCATATAATTGTTTCACTTTAATGTAATTTTAAAAGTTAAGATTATTAAAAATTAAAATACAAATAGCACAAAAGTTTTTAAATACTAATGATGCATGTTATTGAAAATAATTCAAAATCAACTTTTAGAGAATTGGATATTACATTATAAATTTTTTTATATAATCAGCTATTTATTTTAATTTTCTGTTCTGTTAAATAAGATTGAGAACCATAATTAACATTCCTGATTTAATGTTACCTACAGTAGGAACAGACGAAAAGGTTCATTTGATATCATATATATATATATATACCTTTCACTTATTAATATGTAACAGGAATAAAGTATTATTTTTTTTTATTCATCTTTTAGATGTTATTTGTATTTTATGTTGTATGACGTTATTGTACGCATTCATTGTAATCCCTGTTCATCTTTGTAGTTTATTAAATTAATATATATTACTTTCTATTTTCAATTGATTTCCTTGCATTGAAATCACAATAAATAAATAAAATAAATCTTAAATTTAAATGAAAATCTAATAATTCATTATTTTTGAATGATATTCATTTATTTTTTTATTAATAATATTTTAATTTTTAAAGATATTGCTAATTTTATTTTTTATCAGAATAGAACTGTAGTAATTTTAGAATGATCAACTTAATTTTTAAAATAATCATTTAGAATCAAAAGATTAATTTTCATAATTTCGGGAACTTAAATATATCCGAATCACTTTGTTTTAGTATCATATTGATTTATATTTTTGAATACTTGGGTTTTGAGCAGTGATTATTAATTTGTATCTTACAAAATGTTATTTTATTTTCAAATTATTTAAATTCTGAGGTAAAAATTTTTAAAAACTCAAATTTTTTAAACTATTATTTTTAATTTTAAATCTGTTGAATGTTTTTAAATTTGAGCAAGATTTTAAAGGCTTTATTATCTTTAAATAAAATGAATATCTTGTTTCAATTTCTTTTTATTTAAAAAAATATTTTAAAAAATAGTTATTAAATTATCAATTTTAATTTTATAACAGACAGTGTGAATATTTTATTGACTAATTTTAGTGAACAAAATATATACTAAATAATTTCTTATTAAATAAACAAGGTTTAAAGCATATTATATTTTGTTTTTTTAATACAAAAGTATTCATTTCTATTATTATAATGAATAGTCTGTTACCTATTCATTTAATATTTAACTAACAAAAAGTGGTTTTACTGCAATTAATATTTATAAAAATCAAAAAAAAAATTTTTAATGTTATTATAAATTAAAAAAATGTTTTTATGAAATTAAAAATTTGTTACTAAAATTTATTCCAGCTCTATTTTGAAGGAGGAGAATCTGAATGTTTAATATTACAGTTTTTAGAAGAACTGATAATGATGATTAAAAAAATTCAATAACTTAATTTTGATTTGATTAATATTATTTGAACATATGTTCTAATTGGTATATTTCTATAAAATGATTATGTTAAAATTTTGTTATTCTGATGCACTTCTTGTTAGACTTCACCATGACTTAAAATTAGCCATAAATGTCATGTAGTTCTTTTTAATTGTAAATTATTGTACTTGTTATCTATCAGGTATGAAAATAAAATGGCATGTTTAAAAATTCTCTTGGTTTATTATAGGTTATAGAATGTGATTCATTACTTCATTTAGAAAAAAAGGGTGTGCCATATTAATACTTTAAATGTGTTATAAGCTAGTGGGATTGCCACATTTCATTGATTTTAGATGAATAATGAATATGAATTAATTTTATATTAATTATATTTTTATATGAATGAATTTATGTAACCTTTCTCATCTTTTATCTACTCATACATCCTATGCCATCTACATCAACCTCTATTCAGGATTAAGTTCTACTTCTTTTCGTAATGATGGTCCTCTTTTATTTGTCGGTATCTAACATGATTCCTGACAGTTAGTTAGTTCCATTAAATGATTCCAGTTAAGTTCATTTAACGGAAGTCAAGGTATTCCACCCTATATCACTTTTAATCTCTTTTCATTGATAAATTTGCCTTTGAATGATTAACAAAAAGACAATAAGTTTATGAAAAAAAAAGGAAAGTAGTTTACCTTCTTAAGTCATCAAATCAACTAATATATCATAGACATTCTAATTTTATTGTTTTGTGATAGCACTAAACTAGCATTAAAATAATATAAATAATAACCAAAAGATCACATTAAAGGCTTTTACCTTATTTTCAAAGCATTGTAAAGTATAGTGATAGGAATTAGAATACAAAGTGTCATTTTCACTAAAACACACATTGGCAAAAAAAATTTCTAGTATGTAGAAATTTAACAAATTAAAGCTATATTGAAAATCTCTGAAATAATTTAGATTATTCTGCAAATATGTGGGCTTATGAATATTGGTTAGTAAATGGCTCAAACCATAAAATTTTCACACATTGAATTGGGTAATAGTATTTAAAAAAAAATATGTACTGTAATGGCAGGTGTACAAAATTCTGCCTTTATTATTTGCTCTTATGGTGGATTAAATACTATTTACTTTTACATCTCGAATTTTCCTCATATTACTTCAAAGGATAAGTATGAATTTATAAAGTCATAGGGTAGTAAACTATTAAATAGTGCTAGCATTTTTAATTTTAAGCTTTCTTATTAATATAGCCACTTGAATTACAATTTTTTTTTTATTTGTACTAGTTGTTAGTAAATTATAAATTATTATTTATTTTTTCATATGAGTTTCTATTTTCTCATTTTTCCATTCGGCTTTTTCATTTTATAATATTTACGATTGTAATTTTTATATATTCCTAAACATTTTTAAAATTAAAAAATATGAATGTTTGTAATAATTAATCTCGTTTGAAAAATATATATATAATGAATATACATAAATGAATGATATAATAAAATTTAATGCACTCACAAAAATTATAGATTTCATATTTTAAAGAAAATATTCATTAAAATCAGCAAATATGATTTATGTACTCCAAACCGTTCCCTCGTTCACATTATTTTTATTTTCATTGCTATTAAAACGAAGACCTGTTTAGTTTCATATATCATTTTAAGAAGTGGCATATTAGCACAAATATTTACAAAATATTATAACTCAAATTGTGTTTTTAAATAGCAGCATTTTAAGCATACGAAAATAATTCTGTGTAATTAGCTGCAGATAAATCGCGTATTCTGTTTACAAACGACAAAAATCTATTATAATAAAAAATTAAACTAGCTAAGTACATAAAATTTTTAACTAGCTCATGTACTTGTCCGATGGAATAAATGAATTTTTTTGATGGGCTCTGACATATACTTCAGCATTTTTTTTTGTCGCTTCAGCTCAATTCATTTTAGGGATTTTATATTTTGTTTTGGGAATTTAGCATTTTATTCACTTAAGAATAAGTATTTATTGTAATACATAATAAAATAATATTTTTTAAATAACTAATGATATAGATATTTTTATATCACAGAAGTCATCAAAAATCTACAAAAAAATTGTTGGTATATTTTTTTTTGTATATAATGGCAACTAAATTTAAATGTTTGATTTAATATTTATGGAATAAATGCAGTATTTTCAATTTTTTAAGCTTCTTTATTTAATATGATTAAATTAAGAGACTTTTTCAGAATATATATATATTTTTTTTTTAATTCACATAATTATTAAATGAAATTATGGCTTCAAGTTTATTAAATACACATTGCTTATGCATAATAGTTTGTTTTTTTACCTGTGATGTAATAATTTAAAGTGAAAAACACTATAAGAGTAAATAAATTTACTAGAATATAAGTAAATAAATATCATTGGTTATTACAGTAACTTATATAGTAATAAAAATTTATCCGTTTTTAAGAAATTCTATGAAATCTACAAATAACAGTTTTAAAATGATTTTAATACTTGCCTAATAAGTAATTAAAAAAATTTCATAATTTCTTTCAATTATTATAAATATATATATAGGAAATTTTTTTAACCTTTTGTTAATGTTATAGTAATAAAAAGTAATTGCTTTTTTTTCTTTCTTTTCTTCTTGTTTATCAATTTTGAGATTTAACATTAAAAAATAATTTAATTTGATTGATATCAATTTTTTCTAAAATGTAAAATTTTATTACACTGTAAATACATTTTATTATGTCCTGGTTATGATCAATATTCTTTTATTATAATAATGGTTTATGAATTTTTTACTAATAAATAGAGCAACTAGAGATTTAAGACAAAATAATAATAGCAGATTTTTAAGGATTGCATGTGTGTACATTTGCATTTTCCTTATATTATAAATTTTTGAACAGTTACTGAAATGTATCAAATTTCTTTCAGGTTCCAGTCAAGCAATGACACACTGATATTATCAGATTATGTTAATTCGAAATTCTGATATCACATGTAAATAATTTTGGTTACTTGCCACTTTGTTCCTTTTTGCCCATTCTGTGATTGAAAATATATTCTGATTTAATTCAAAGTAAAATTCGTAATATTAATAAAGTTTGTGCGTTTAAATATCGTTTGTGTATTTATTAAAAATCTTTGATTCAAAAACTATCTCTTTATATTTCAGAGAATAAAAGTAATTGAAAAGAAAGTTTTCAGTGTGTATGTAATAATTCTAGCTGCATGGTTAGTTTGTTTTCAATTTAGAATAACAGTTTTACCCTATTTTTTTATATTGTTTTATTTGTCATTATTTTATGATATCATTAGTCATTATTTTGAGACTTAATGTCTGATGTTTATAAGTGTTCAAAGATTAAATTAATTGATAGATTTTTAAAGATTATTACATACTCTTTAAAATCAGAGACATAGTTATACAGGTGGCTATCAAAATAATGGAAACATTCTTAGAATAAAAGGACATTTAAATATGTACTTCGTAAGCATTAAAATGTAATCTTAGCTAGCAGTTGTTTTTTTTAATGTAAAAATATATACCATGGTAGCTTTAGTGAAGTTAATTTTTGTCAAAAGCATAAAATGTCACACCTAACAGACTTTCAAAGAGGCTTCAAATTGTGTAGGAGCCCGACTAGCTGGAGTAATTGTGGCTAAAATAATCCAGCTTTTAGGCGTTTCTAGAGGTACTGTGTCTAGTCAAGACAGTGTACATAATATCATGACAGCTTGGCAAGACAAGCTCAGCAAAGCGAAATAGTGGACTGAAAAGAGACCGACGGGTATTGATGCTGATTGTAATGTCTAAAAAGAAAAATAACGGATAGTCAAAGTGACCGCAGAGCTCAATCAGCACCTGGATTCTCCAGTGTCAATAATCCCAGTTAGGCAGGCATCTTCATAAAAAAAATTTACGGCAGTGCAATAAATTCCCCAACCTTTTATCACACTGTTAATGCCCAATTCGTCTTGCAGGTGACACAATACAAAATCTGGTAAAGTTTAAGACAGTTTAAGTCAAACGAATCATCTTACACATTTTCCCCCACAACTGGAAAGAGCACGTTTAGAGAATACATGCACAAGCATATGATTCTGATTATCTCCTTCCAACTGTCAAGCATGGTGGTAGATCTGTCATGTTATAAGCAGCTATGCCATGGTTTTCTGCTAGCACATTATTTTAACTCTGAAAGGAAGGATCATTGGTAAAAAGTTTTAGATGTCAGGTTCATCCTATGATGAAAACTTAGTTTTCTGCAGGAGATGGAATTTTCCAGGATGATAATACTCCTATCCATGTTTTGGGATCTGTCCAATCATGGTTTCATGAACACGAGGATGAAGTGAAACATCTACTTTGTCCCGCACAGTCTCCACGACCTTTAAAATCGAACCTTTACGGTTCATTTTAGAGCGATCAATGTGGAATCGATATCCTCCACCGGCATCTGTCCCTGAACTTTCACAATATCTCCATGAAAAAGGTTACAATATTCCTCTAAACACTATTCAACACTTGTATGATTCGATTGCCAAACTGCATTGCATGCCAAATGCAGTCCACGCCATATTAAAAGGTTTCTTTATGACTCTAGGGCAGGGGTCGGCAACCTTTTGAGTCGGAAGAGTCAAAAATTACAATTCACCAAAATTTCCAAGTTTTTAAAGAGCCACAAAATTTTTTCTTGTCAACAATAAATAGTACTCGCATAAATAAAGTTTTTTGATTAAAAAAAAACTAATCTATTTATTCATAAGAAAAATATCTATTTATTCATATATAAGTAGTGTTTTTCACAACAAATTAAGATTATATATATATGGCATTATTATTAGATAATTACTTATTATTTAAGTAAAAATTAAAACAATTAAACATTTACTTACAACACTAACTTGTACTTCAATAACAAACAATTGAGCAAACAAATTCAATGGGAGCGATGGCTTTGCATGATTATTCAAGTAGAAAATTTAAACTTTTACTAAACAATGTAACTTGTACTTAAAATAAAAAAAAAACATACATTTGAGCAAACAAATTCAAAGGAGAGCGTTGGGCTTTGCATGGTTTTAGAAAGTTTGGATAAATTTGGCTCATAACTTGTTGTTTTTAAGTTTCAAACACGACTCCTAAATTTTCATTTGTTAGTTGGCTTCTTTGCACTTTTAATTATATTCATGCAAGAGAACAACTCGCACGAATATATCGTTCGAAGATAGTCAGCACTCAAATGACAACTTCTTCACCTCACTGTAGCAATCTGGAAGACTATTCCATGCGTCGAATATAAGTGCCTCAATTCGCGGCATTTCTTTTAAAGCTGTCCATTTTTGTTGCGTTACGTACATATATTTCTGGACCTCCAACTTGCTCTTTGAACTCTGTAAATTTTCCACTCCACAAAGCTTTTTACTTTAAATCGATCGATTGCATTTCTAGAGATCCAGTATCAATTCTTAAAATGGCTCAATGTAGTTTCGTTACTATTTGTGTTGAGAGGATTCACTATGAATGCTAAGAGTGGCTTTTGTTGGTTTTGAATAAATCTGTATCCAATGCATCTTTTTTTTTTATAACTGTGATGAAGTACCTCGTGTCAACAGTTGCACTGGTTTATCGCGACATTGTTGTTGAAAATACAAGGTTTACCGCTCTGAATATCTTCAAAAAGAATAATTTTTCCTCAAACAAGCCGATTTTCTACCAAAACCAAATTAAACGGGTTTCCCTTTCCTTGAAATTCAGTTCATTTAACTTTGCTATAATATCCACCATAAAGTAAAATTTTTGCAACCATTTGTCGTTCTTTAATTCAGGATGATTATGCCTTTTCATTTAGGAATGTATTTATTTCATTCAAGCACAAAGCAAACGTTTCAACATCTTATTTTTCCCCATGCCTTTATTGTGAGAGAAGGAGGTCGAAATACTGAGCTCATTTCGTTTAAGAATTCTTTAAAATGACGATGGTAGAGTGCTTTTGACAAGATGTGTAACAATCTGATCCAAATTCATGACTTCAACTAAATGCATCCCTTCTTGGTGTATTATGCAGTGAAAAGTAAGAATTTCGTGGTTTATTTTTAAATCTGAAGAATTGTTGTTGCCCCTTTAT
Source organism: Caerostris extrusa (assembly GCA_021605095.1). Lineage (NCBI taxonomy): Eukaryota > Metazoa > Arthropoda > Arachnida > Araneae > Araneidae > Caerostris > Caerostris extrusa. Next base: position 41,075 of record BPLR01020241.1, on the reverse strand, counting down.
TTTTCCTCTCATACTTCTGGCTCCATCAATTGCTATTGAAACGATTTTATTTAAATCGATCTTATTATAAGGTATTTTTGGTATTCTGTGTGTCCCGAGAGCTGTAGCAATCCTAGACGTTCTTCTTTTGGACCTTGGGAAGACATATACCTGACAAAAAGGCAAATGGACATGTCTTTTATGTCGAAGACTCATCTATAGCAAGTGATAAGGCAGAAGAAAGTTGAATAGCTTCCACCTGCAAATATGTTACATTTGAAGACATTTTAGCTATTCTGTGGTATGTACTGTTTTGGCGGATAGTTCTAGATTTTTCAAGATTTCTGGTTTGTTTTTTTACAAAACAAGTTTTTCATCATCCGCATCATAGAAACATACGACGGCGTCATTCGAGAGCTTCCGATGGGCACGACAGTGACAACGCGTATCACGGGGGAAGGGTGCAGTGAAAAGCAGTACAAGTAGAGATTGTGCCTTCCTTGTTAATCGATTCAGAAGATTTTTAAATGTTTTTTTTTTTTTTGATAAAATAAATAATATATTTGTGCATGGAACTGAGCCTATCTGGACCCTTCGGGTGTTTCCATGTGATAACCACCTGTATTTGTATGTATCCATGCGTTGGTAGTTACTTATTCCTTGAGAAATTGTTGTACAGTTTGCATCAAATTAAACTTTTTACAAACCAAATTAAACCTTTTGAAATCAAATTCAACCTGTTTATAAAGAATGTGCTCCCCATGAGTAGTAATGGTATGATGAGATGTATGCCAATATACAGTATCCTCAACTACAAAGTGCATCTTTTTGCATGCGCCCAATATGGCATGTATGTATATATATACGAATGTAAATGCATATAGGTCTGTACGTGTAAATGAGTGTATATACGTATATATATTTGTTTGTATGTGGATAATGTTTGTGTTCATGTTTGTGCACGACTATGTATTGTTCATGTGTACGCCCTTTGAAGACGTCTGTATTTGTGTTCGTGTGTTTATGCATATATGTATGTACGTGCATATGTATCTGGATTCAGGTATGTGAATGTATTTGTATGCGCGTGAGCATAGGAATGTGTATGTGCATTTGCATGTGTATGCATGTGAATGTGCTCGTACATGCATATGTATATACGTGTGTGAATGCGCATGCGCAAATATGGCATGTGTTGTATGTGCACGTATTTGTGCATGTATGTAAATGTGCATGTTAATGTATGTGTATGTACTTGTATGCGCATTCGTATGTGTATGTACTTGTATGCGCATTCGTATGTGTATATATCTGTATTAATGTTATGTTCTTTAATTATATATATATTTATTTATTTATGTGTGTGTGTGTGCATGAAATGTATATATCATTTTTGTATGTGCGTGTTTATAAGCAAATGTATGATTATATATGCGCCATTTGTATGTTTATAATAAAGTATTTATTAATTTATATATGTATTTTCGTACATACATACATATATGTTCATACATATATTTGTACATGTACACATTAACTCAGATATATACACACATATGCATGCACAACTATTCACATTTGCATACATGCTTATGCGCGATACGCAAACATATGCACAGGCATATACGCATACATGCATATGAACACACATATACATGCACATGCATTTTCTGTAAATTTGGAATTTATTGTTATGAAATATTTTATCAATTAGTTATACGAGGGTCACTCTGAAATTTTTGAGATACGGCTAAATGGTACAAGTTTAACTTACCAAATTCTAAGAGTGTTCAAAGTAGTCCCCTCCAACATCAATGCACTTTTTGCAGATGATTTTTCCAAAGATTAAATACTTCACGCCATCCATTTCTTGGAATTGATGAAAAATATGTTTTTATAGCCTCATCAGTCTCATCTTCGGAATGAAAACTGCGACCACGTAAATTTTTTCTTGAGATTAAAAAAAAAAAAAAAGCCAAAAGTCACATATAGCAAGATCAGGGGAATAGGGTGGATGTTCTATCACTTTGATGTGTTTTTGTTTAAGAAATTCGACTGTCGATCTTGCCGTATGAGAAGATGCATTATCATGGTGAAGCATGAATCCCCATACATTCACGAAGAATTTCTGGAAGACACTTGTGGTGTACCAGCTGTGTGGTGTACCAACGACAAACTTTTTTTCATATGCAGTTCTTCATGAATAATTCTATGTATAGCTGCGGATCCAATGTTAAGTTTCTTCTGTATCATTTGATGCAGCGATTATCATCGACTAACATTTTTCGTATGGCTGACACATTTTCTGGAACTGAAGCTGATGAAGGTCTTCCTGTGTGTTCTTCATCTACGAAATTCTGTAAACCATCTAAATACAATAACACAAGATGGAGCTTCGTCTCCATATGCTAGCTAGACGTTGAAGGCATTCTACTTGATTTAACCCCACTTTAAAATCATAGCGCGATAATGTTCTCGCGTCACTTCCGTTTTCCTTTTCTTCCAAAAGCTATTCTACGACAGCTAAAATTGCAATTGTTACCACAAATTTTTATCTGCGGCCATAAAAGAGTTCAAATTTACAAATTTAACGAAAAAAAAAAATTTTCCTGCGTTTGTCGTCTGCCACTGTCTCAAAATTTCATTGTTACCCTCGTATTTCTGTTTAGCTAAATAATGGGTGCTATCATAAGATCTGTATTAACTATATTGATATTGATAATTTGAAATTATTTACTATAGATATTAATATAAGAGTTTTCAACTTGATTGGTATTTATATAATGCTAATAAATTAATCTTAATATGCTAGACAAATGTGTTACTGTTCTTACTATACTTTTAAAGAGATTATTATTAAGTTCATAATAATCTTTATTTGAAAATGAAATTTCCTTAATTTTCATTAAAATCGAAATGATTAAAAATGCCATCTATGAATAGTGATCTATAACTATCTTAAAACTACAACTCCAACGAACTGTTTTTACTCCGACAAATATTTTATAAAATTTTTCTTATAAAAACAATCTATTTTTATTTAATTATTTTTCAAATAACAATTTTTTCCTAATTTAATAAGTTACACAAAAACTTACTGGAAATTATTTATTATTTTACGAAATCATTTTTTTTAAACTATATATTTTTTATTTGCTTCTTGTCCAATTTATAATTTTTCTTTCTTCAAAGTTATTTATACATTATGAATTGTTTTTAAACTTTATATTTTGAAGAAAAATAAAGTTAACATATTTTTTAATTATGTTTTTTTTTTTTTTTTTTTTTTTTTTTAGTGGTTCATATTCATTGATAAATTAAGATCTTGTTTCATAGGATAAAATATATTCTCTATGTGTTATCTTTTTATTATTTTTAAACCAATTTATAATTTTTTCCCATTTTAATACATTTTAGAATTTTTGTTTTTCTATTTATATATATATATATATGTATATATATTTTTGTTAAATTAAATATTTTTTTAATTTGAAGGGACTTTTTTACAAAAATTATTTTGATAAATGGTTTCTTTATACAAATCAATTTTTTATACATTATGATTTATGTTTTTAATAATTTTAACTTTATTGTTACTTTTTCACACTTCTTTGGATGAAGTAAATACTTTTTTTTTTACATGACTCTTTTACAAAGTGTTTGCATGTGTAGAAATACGACATGTGTTCTATTTTAATACCAATTTATGCATATAAATCATTGAATAATATTTACCAAAGATTCATTTCATAAATACATATTTTGAAAATAAGAATATAAATTTGTATAATTTAGTATATAAATATTAAATTACGATTTTTATCGAATTAATTATCTTACAAAAAAAAACCTTTTACTTCTTTCAATAAAGATATGCATAGAAACTTTTATTTTTAATATGTTTCATTAAAATATGAGAAATCGTCTTATATCATTTTTTAGAGAATACTAGAATAGACACGATTCGATGAAATATTAATCTTTCTTATAATTACAAATAGAACAGAATTAATATTTCAGAATTATTATTTCAGAATTATTATTAACAGAATTAATATTTCTAAACAATGTATTTTATATACGACATTTAATGCAATCATTTTTAAATCTTTAAAATACTCTTATTTCCTTTTGTAACCACGCTTCCTCCTACTCACTGGCAAGTAGAGCCATTGCAAGCCATTGAAAAATTGCAAGCTTTTTATAAATACATTCAATGATGTGTGTACATATATTTAAAAAAATAGAATCCTCGTAGCAGAGTGACAACGGTTACAACTAGCAAGTCATATTTTATTTTGGCGGTGGCATGGATGTTTGTCAGTGGTTTGGAATCCACTTTAAACTGTAGGTCCCGGTCTGTTTAGCCCTCGTGTGCACAAGATGACCGTAGAGCGACATACCAAACCAAACCATACTTTTATTTTGTTTTAGCGATCAAAACCCCTTAAGTTCCAGTGATAATCATTCTGATGTCACCGAAAAAAAGTCAAGAGAAAAAAAAGCGAGGGGACGATTTTCTTATCACCAAAGCCACTCTGTGATGTTGCCTTCGGAAAAAGCGAGGGAAATCAGTCAAATACAGCTATTTAAAGACGGTTCAGCCGACGTCACTTCCGGTTAAAGAGCGCGCTTTTTCTGTGACATCATTTCCGTCGCCCTGATACCCACGTATACTATTTACAGAAATATACTGGTTTCCTAAAATTAATGGAAAATCTAAACAATTGTGACTGTTAAATTTCTATTCATTGGAAATTTTTGAAAATTGGTAAAATGTGAAGTGTGAATAGTTTCAATATGGAGCGCTATCATCTCTTAACAGCTGTACTCTCCTGTCAACAATGTTCCACGTTCAAAACGATAGTGTTTACTATCTCAGTTAGCAGTAAAGTCTATTACTAAGTCAAGGCAGTTCGATAATTCTGAAGCATTGCAGAAGACGCTTAAATGCATTTCCCGAAAACATGCCAAACATGCCCAATTTGCAATCGCTCAAAAACAGGCTCGTGTCGGTTAATGCAAGAAATGTTTCAAAAATGCAATCATAGTGAGTCAAAAGCTGTGTACAACATCTTGGATCTCCTACTTTGTACAAAAAGTACGACCAATTTTCAATTTAAAATTCCCGTGGCTTATGGAATTTCAATTTTTTTTTTCTTTATTAGGTTGCTGAAACTGTCCTTGACATATGTGTGAAATTTGAATTCAAAATATTCATTAGTGTTTGAGTTACGCTTTGACTTTGTGAGACGCTAAAACTGATTCCGGCGACTTTTGAAATCTCTGAATTAATTGAGCAATGAACTTGCATTCAATTTTGTTTGCGGATACGTATAGAATGTTGCAGGAAGCATTCGGTGAGCATTCCTACATCGGAAAGAAATCTTTACAAGTGGTATAAACAGCTCAAAAGACAGAGAACGCGTTGAAGACGAAGAGCCCTCTGGTCGACCATCAACTTTAACCGACGAAGCTCACGTCCCAAAAATAAAAGATTTGGTACTTGCAAACCGTCGATTTATAATTCGAGACCTTGCTGATGATGTAGGAATTTCAAAAGGATCGGTCAATTCAATTTTTGGGCCTCAAACGCATTAAATCTCGATTGTTACCGAAAACACTGAATGCGTCAGCTCACACTGCATTAATTCTTTGTGACTTTTTCGCCAAATGTGAAACCTATATCGTTCCACAACCACCGTATTTCCACCGTGCGACTTCTGACTATTCCCTAAATTCAAAAGACCATTTCGGGGACACCGTTTTGAGTCGATTGAAGAGATTCAACGTGTATCGGCGGGAGCTTTTTGAAGCCCATCCCTGCCAATGACTTTTTAGCATGCATTGAGGAATGGAAAAAGTTGGCATAAGTGCATTATGTCCGAGGGCATTACTTTGAAGACGATGAAATAAATTTGGAAGAACAAATAAAGAGTTTTTTGAAAAAAAAAAAATTGGCCTTACTTTTTGGGCACAGTAATATGTATATGAGTTGAAAATAAAAAGCAATCAACCGTATAGGTTTTAAAATGTGAGCCAGACCAACAAAGTTGTTCGCGCAAGAGGCACTTCGGAGCAAATGGACATCTGTTTTTTGGGGTTCAATAGACATGTGACTACACTACCACTAGAGAATCGTAAAACGATAAATTTTGAAACATTTATTTGGCAGAAGTCTTTGGAGAAATAAGAAAAAAAAAAACAACAATGCCAGGATTATTCTTCATCATGACAACAAGAGGTCTCACACATCGGCCCAAATAACTCTACATTTGACAGTTCAAAACATTGAATTGATGGATAATCCACCTCACAACCCTGATCTGGAGCTCCATGATTTATTTTGGTTCTCGTTCGTGAACTATGATGTCAACGCCAGAAGAAGTGGTATGTATGTTTTAGAGATATTCAAAATGCATGAGTGAAATATACCTCAATGGGAATGCAAACCATGCTATGAGAATTAGTTCAAACGTATGCAAAAGTGTATTAATCATTCTGGAGAATATTTTGAAAAACAATAAAACTATTTTTAAAAAAGAAAATTTGTTTTTGTTCATTATTCTGCATACATAAATTTCAGCCTTCATATAATGTAGATTTTATCAGTCGGCATCTTTTAAAAAGAATAATAAATTATGTTTGACAACAATAAACATGAATCCTTTTGGTCATATTGATATTGAACCAATTTTCTACCAACCACCATGTTAATTCAGATTCATTATCTTAACGACAATATAACATGTTTTGTCATTTCTGATTCTTATTAGTTTCTTTATGCTTTATATGTTCATAGTTAGACGATCTCTTTTTATCCATTTTCGTATGCGTAAAATATAAATAAAATTTTCTCAAAAAATATTCAGTTAATATACTAAAATATATTTAAAAACATTGGTTCCAATAAATGAATGAACACTTCTGAGTTTTCCAGAAATAAATTTTTTAACAGTGGTTGAATTTAAAAAAAAAAAATTGCAAGATTTTTTTATTATTATCATTATTATACTAAATATGAAACTAATCAATTAAATTTTTGACGAGATTTATTGCTTTTTGAAGAATTAAGAAAATAGACAAATGGGAAAAAAAGCCCTTCACAAAAGATCAATGGATACCAAGATATTCTTAGATAAATTCATTAATAAAAATATCGATGTTCAATTAATTTAACACTTGGAGATAGTTTTTAATATCATTTTTGTTTTTAAGAATTTTTGCAAAATTATTCTTCTTTATGGCTATTCTCATAAAGAATCAGCAAATAATAAGGTAAAACTTATTATTTTATTTTACAAATGAGGTGTAGTAAATGTTAAAATTACTGAAAATTAACACCTTCGACTCTTTTCCTTGTCATAACGTGGTTCAAAAAACACATTCTGATTGCAAACAAGGAAAGAAATATTCATCCACCTAAGCTTACTCAACCTAATGAGCTGTTTATTTCCAGAAAAATCAGGGGCTATGCAATGTAAACTTTCTGACGAAGGATTTCATCACTCAGTTTTCCATGAAACTATCCAACGAGTAATCCATTTATCTGAGCCAATATTAATTGAGAGGAGGAAGAATTTAATTTTTAGATTATTTAACATTTTATTTTCAACATTTTTTTTCCACTTTTCAGATTTTTCAATTGTTTTAATTTTTATTTTTAATAATTGCTTTTTCTAAATTTTAAGCAATTACCACTGTTTTTAATCATTTGCAAGTTTTGGAAATATTTGTGATTAATTTAATCACACAGGTATGTACACTACCATCAGACAGCACAACTATCGATGCGAGATGTATGTCACAATTGCCATCGAGTCTCCTCGATTCTGAAAGCAATGACTACGCCATCGGATTCGAACCTCAGCCCTCCTGCATATTAACTGCGCATGTTGCCAATGGGCTACGAGTTAGCTCTATTTAACACTGAGGACCAGGAGAAACTGAAGCTTAAATACCGCGCTTCTCCGACAACACCTTTGTCCGTTTGCTGGTAGTAGAGTTTCAACTTGAATGATCCGTAACCGATTGAAAAGGAGCCATATAAGAAACATAGTGAAAACAAAAAATTTTTAACTGGACTAATTCTTTAAAAATAAACAAAAATTCCGTCTAACAATCATTTTTGATGTTATAAAAAGAAATATCGGAAAATTTCAAAATAATAATACTAAAAATAATTAATAAATAAATAATTAATCTATCCGATTTAAAACACTTAAGAAAATATCCCTAGCTTATGAACTCACATGGACTTTTTAAAGGTTTCAAAGAATAATTTAAAGAAGGATAATACGGTACAGAAGTTCGTTGAAAATTATTTTCTTTGTTGAAGAAATAAGAAGCATTCCAGATTATATTTTCAAACAACAAATATAATAGACATTTACTAATGATTGCTAGGCGAAAGAAACACTGCATTTTAAACTCGTTAGCAATCGGTTACTGATTCGGGTGTACGATTATACGAGCATTTTTTCTACTCGTCAACATATTATAAACTTTTAAAATCACTTAGTCAGCTCATTTAAAACGAAGTTAATTATTCTCCCTGTCTGCTAAATGTCTGCTGTTTTGCTGATTGCAAAGACATAAAATGTGTAAATGTACATCTACTATAATGATTCATTTAACCTATTATTACAAGGCTCCAAATGTGAAAGCATTAGAAAAAGTTTTGTTGAAACCATAAATATATATATATCAGGTCTAGTTGTAAATTTATTAATTCTCATTTTTTTTCCAGTATAGTATGATACTATTACTACCAAATTTGAAAAACACAATTGAAACACACAAAACATAAAACAATTTGAACTCAAATTCATGTTGAATCTATGATTCACAATCGAATTCGTATGCAAGGAAGCTTTAAGAATTACACACTTTTATGCAGATCCATTACATTTCTATGAAGCAGCTTTTACTTTTCCATTTTAACGAGATGATGACCGAGATGACCGAGTGACTAGCGCTCTGGCTCTCTGTGCCACAGATTTCGGATTTGAATCCCAGTGGTGCCACGGATGTTTGTAGTGGTTCAGAATTAAATTTAAGCCATAGGACCCGGTCAAATATTGTTGTAAGAGCATTAGATAAAGGGCTGACAACCCTACCCCCTAAAAGTCAGCTACACTAGTCAGACTTCTACCTACGGGTGTTACGGAAGCTGCCCACGCCCTTTTCCTTCCTTCCAGGAGACTTCAAGGATTCTTGGACTTGTTCTAGATGTTGCTGTCTGTCAAATGGGATAAGACTCGTCAATTCAATGGGTTTCGTCCTTTTTACTCTTACACTCATTTTTACGAAAATTATATAATCACAACGCAATTCTCACTACAGAATGAAATTCATTCCATGTACAACTTATAGTGACATCAACAAATGATTAAAATTTTAAACAAATACAGACGCAACATTTGTATTTCATATGGATAATAATAAAAGTTTCTGTGGTATCATAAAATAAAATACAAGCTGATTCGAATATAAAATGTATTGGTCGCCATTGCTGGTGAACAGTAATGAGGCGTGTTCAAATGTATGACATGTAGGACAAATGAGCAAAACAAAGAAGATTCAGCAACTACCCGTATTGGAATTAAGATTGTATCAGATGTTGTCTGGTTGAAATATAGTGGAATGAATATATGAATGTCGCTGAGAGAGGGTACGATTTCAGAATCTACTCTTGAATGCAGTGTTTGGTTTTGAAAGTACCATTAATGTATCTGATTGATAACAGTCGTGTTGGTCTGTCATAATCAATAATGCCCATTTCATAACAAACATTCACTGTTCCTGTAATTAGTCACTCTTAAAATACATGCAGGAAAAGAATTCTGTTCAACTAGAATTACTAGAACTTTACTACTAGAATTCTGTTCAACTAGAATTAGTAAATTTTTACTGCTAGAATTCTGTTCAACATGCATTCGGTCATTGTTGTAGTTCAAGTTAAAACTAGAGTCATAAGAAAATAAGCTCAGATTAATGTGCGTGTTATTGTGTGTATCATTTGCAGCCCAGGTGTCGATGGTTTAAATTTACAGGTAACATCTGCGAACATATACTTAATGACACCAGAAAGCCCATCTTTTCGCATGTGGATGATACACCCATATTATGTATTTTATTCAATTCCTTCTATTAGCTCACACTCTCCGTATACACTCAAGAGGCAAAACATTATGACCACCCCTACATTTTGCAATGAACTCGCCTGGATGACGTGGAAGGCACGTGATCAGGTGGAAGTGGTATTTAACTGGTATTAAGTGTGGTATTAATCCATGCCAAGGCGGGTTGAAGCTGTGTTGCGTACCAAAGGTGGGCCAACTCGTTATTGACAGGTGGTCATAATGTTTTGGCTCTTGAGTGTATACATATATATATATATATATATATATCTTGTTCAAATTTTCAATCGTTCATAAAATACTTTTTTTCAATCGTTCATTCATTCATCCACTCACATTCAAATACATTTTTGAACTTGCAGTGGATGACACGTGATGTTAACACAGTTTTTTTCAAATATTAATTCATTCATTAAATTTAATTAATTAATTAATTTTTTTTTAGATTTAAGTTGCATGTATCTACCAACAGATGGCGCCAGATGTAGGAAAAGAATTTCAACTTCATTTATAAAGGACTTTCTGCAATGAAAAAAAGTGCAATGGACTTTCTCTTTGAAAAAAAGTGCAGTGGAAAAAAGCAGTATGCAGTGAAAAAAAGTAGGAATTCCCTTAAACATATATATTTTTTTATATTACTTGTTTATAAAGAGACTTGAGCAATTTTCAGCAATAAGATCTTTCACTCCGAAAAGCTAGGTTCTTGCGTGCCTGTTGATGAATGAGAAACCCCAAACAGTACATAAAAATTTAAAGGGTATGTCCCAAATTTTTTTTTTTTTTTTTTTTTTGAAAAGTTAGACATTCTTGTAAATGATAGGGGGCATGATATTATAATATGATAATAAGGGACATGATATGATATTCTGCTTTGTATCTCCTGCAAATTTCATTCCAGTTTCATAATTCTTTTGCGGGTTTTTAATTTTTATGAACACGAATTCATTTTTAAAGTTATTATACAAATAATCATCAAAATTGGGTCTGATGGTCGAGTGATTAGAGCTTGGTGCCCCAGGTTTCGGGCTTAAGTACCGGCTGGGGCATGGGTGCTTGTAGTGGTCCGTAATCTACTTTAAACCGGAGGTCCCGGTCTAATATAACCGTAGAGCAGGGATGGGCAAACTATGGCCCGCCGGAAGATTCTATCCGGCCCGCGGATAGAATTTTAATTTGCTGGTCCGAGGCAAATTAAAAAATATATATTTATATATTATATATCCGTCTCCTTTTATTAAATATTATTTTTTTATTAAAAAAATTATATTATTTTTTTATCTCATTTCCCGAGGTTAAATTCAATACCCTCAGTAAATGAAGAGAAGAATTATGAAGATGTCTTCAAAAAAAATGCATTTTGGTTCAAACGCAGATTTCAAGATTTCAATGCCATTCAAACATAACTGGATATTTTTACCATGTCTTTCAACGTAACTTGTGAAGCAGTGAGGTCAGATTTGCAAGTTGAATTAATTGAGTTGCAAACTAACAATCAATCATCTGAAGCAGTTGTTTCTAAATAAGCCAAAGTTAGAGTTTTACAAATCATTATCGAAAGTAAGTTTCCCAAATTTAATATCTCACGCCCAGAAAATCAGTGCTGTGTTTGCTTTGTCTTATATATGTGAACAAGTGTATTCAACTATGAACCTTAGAAATAATTATTTGAGAAGTAGACTGACAGATGAGCATTTAGCCTCGTTCCTTAGAATCAGTACATCTCACTTCGAACCTCAATATACTGAACTTTTAAAAATAAAATTGCAATCTCATTCCTCTCCTTAACATATTCAAATTGTATTACTTGCATATTGTTTTTAACATTTTAGAAAGATTTACACTGAAGTGACAAAAGTCATGGGATAGCAATATGCAAATTTTCAGATGGCAGTGGCATCGCGTAGAACAGGTATAAATGTGCAGTGCTTTCGCAGAGCTTTCATTTCTGTTCAAGTTATTCATGTGAAGAGGTTTTGACGTGATGATGACCGCAGGACGGGAATTAACAGACTTTGAACGCGGAATGTTAGTTGGAGCTAGACGCATGGGTCATGCCATTTCGGAAATCGTTAGGGAATTCAACATTCCCAGATCCACTGTGTCAAGAGTGTGCCGAGAGTATGAAATTTCAGGCATAACATCCCACCATGGACAGCGCAGTGGTCGACCGCCTGCACTTCACGACCGAGACCGGCGACGTCTGCAAAGAGTCGTAAATTCTAACAGACAAGCAACACTGCGTCAAATAACCGCAGAAATCAATGTGGGACGTACAAGGGACTTGTCTGTTAGAACTGTGCGGAGAAATTTGGCTTTCTTGGGCTATTCCAGCAAAAGACCGACTCGAGTGCCTTTACTGACAGAACGAAATCGCTTGCAGCGACTCTCGTGGGCACGTGAGCATATCGGTTGGTCCCTAGATGAATGGAAAACCGTGGCCTGGTCCGATGAGTCACGATTTCAGTTGGTAAGAGCTGATAGTAGGGTTCGAGTGTGGCGCAGACCCCACGAAGCCATGGATCCAAACTGTCAGCAAGGCACTGTTCAAGCTGGTGGTGGGTCCGTAATGGTGTGGGCCGTTTTCATGGCATGGACTTGGTCCTCTGGTGCGACTGGACCGAACATTGACTGGAAATGCTTATGTTCAGCTACTTGGAGATCACTTGCAGCCATTCATGGACTTCATGTACCCAAACAACGATGGGATTTTTATGGAGGACAATGCGCCATGTCACCGGGCCACAACTGTTCGCGATTGGTTTGAAGAACATTCTGGACAATTCCAACGAATGATCTGGCCACCTAGATCACCCGACATGAATCCCATCGAGCATTTATGGGACATCATCGAGAGGTCTGTTCGTGCCCAAAATCCTGCACCATCAACGCTTTCACAATTATGGACGTCTATCGAGACAGCATGGCTCAATATTCCTGCAGAAGACTTCCAACGACTTGTTGAGTCCATGCCACTTCGAGTTGCTGCACTTCGCCGGGCGAAAGGAGGGCCGACACGATATTAAGAGGTATCCCATGACTTTTGTCACTTCAGTGTATCTTGGCCTGCTAAACTTTTTTTTTTTTTTTTTTTTTTGGCCCGCGACAGAAAAAGTTTGCCCATCCTTGCCGTAGAGCGTAGTGACAACCCTACCCCATAAAAAAGATAACATCTCATGTTTCGAACTGCCTTGGCCCACCAAAGGGGCTGTTGGGCCAATGAAGAAGAGGAATATAAAAATTAATAGGGTTATTTTAAAGATTCCGATTTTTCATATGAACTTTTACTCTTTAATCAAAAAAGTAATGATAATGTTTTAGGCTGTAAAGAAAATATGACAAAAGTGCAAGAAAAATAAAATTTGAAGAAAATTGCTAGAATAGATTATTAAAACTAATCTAAAATTAAAATAGCATTCTTAAATTTTGCTATTCAAAGCAAGCAATTTTTTTCTTCTATAGAAAGATTGCTACAAAAGAAAGTTTACAGTAAATTTTTTTACACAAAATGTTTATGTAAAATTTGGTAAGTTGTATAAAAGTTGGTATTAAAACAATAGAATGGTATATAATTATAATAGCTGATATCACTGGTATATATAATTCCCTTTTTAGCTGTATTCAGCAATTTAATAGAATTATATACATTTACCTAAAGTGTAGAATAGGCTGAAAATGAAATCTGAGGAGAGATCATTTTGTACCACATAATTGACTTCATGAAGACCAAAGTGGATACAAAATATTTGTCTTTTATTTTAAATATTACTTACTTATTTGCTTATTTTCATATTCGAGAAATATGTTTGAATTTGCTTATTTTTATATTAGAAATATTTACGTTTATTCAAATTTACCATAGCAAATAAAATTAAAAATTCAACTTTACTTTTTAAATGTATTCTTCTTTTTTTTGAGTAACAATGTTTTTCATGTCTTTTGTTTATGTAGAGAGATTTCATTTGATTAAATATATAAGATTGCATTTCTAATAAATAGATATCTATTTTTAAATAACCTGGCTTTATCTTTATTAATAAATAATAGCTCAAAAATTAATATCTATTTATACTTTACGTCAAAGAGGTTATATTTTTAGTTATGCAACATAATAGGATCAATAATATAAAGAAAAAAATCGTTAGTTAGAACTATCGAACTAAAGTTTTTTATATTAAAAAATTTAACTATTAATAGTGAAAGTACTATACTATTTCTGTTATGATATCGATCCTAACTGGTTTTTAATTTTTTTTACAGCTACTTATAATTTAGAATAACTATTTCCAATATTTTTAGACAAATGGTGAATCTATTAATAAACCTGTCTCATATTCATATAGGAGACATTGAACTCATTTGATTATCTAATTACACTTAGTGATTATTTGACTGTCGTGTGTGATTTTGCAAAATGTTTGTTAATACTTCAAAAATATAATCTTTCAAATGTATCTTATTAACAATATCTAATTCTCATAATATTTTTCCAAAATTTTCTATGAATTATTTTATGAATGGTGCTTGTAATATATTTAAGTCTAAAATTTAAATTAAAAACCATAATCATTAATAATAAAATAATTATAATTAATTAATAGTTTTTAATTTAAACAAATGTTAATAATTAAAATAAATTAAAATTAAATAAAATTAAAAATCATCATTATTATAAAAAATGATGATTTGCTGCATTTGCTTTATTATAATTTAATTTAGCAGTTTTATCTTCTTTTATTTAAAATCCGTTTTAATGAACTTATAATGGACAATTTGTGACAAATTAAATGCTTTAATTATATGTGAGTAACATTAATCTAAAATTCAGTTTTGTTATTTTTTTTTTTTTTTTTTTTTATATCATTACACACTTTTGTAAACATTTTTTATATCTTTCATGGCTACACATTATGATTATATATTATGATTATATATATATATATATATTATATATATATATATATATATATATATAATTAAAATTAAAATAATTTAATAATTTGATTATTATAAAAATTTTAAATGTAATATATGTAATATATATATATTTAAAGTGTTTAAATGTAAATAAAAAGTTATTTAAAACTATTTATTTTTATTATATATATATACAATTTTAATTCATATTTATAAATATAAAATAATTTTAAAAAATAAAAATAAAAATAATTTAATAAAACAAAATTAATTTTTATTCTCTCTCTCTCTCACTCTATTTATATATATATGAAATTAAACATTTTTGAGCATATTTATTAATATTGTCAATTTTTCTTTTTCAATAATTCATTTTAAAACTTTTATCAAATTATTTTCTTTTTATCTAACAAACTGTATTTGCTTTAATTTCCATTAATGTGAACCAGTATTGATAGTATTTTAAAAGATTCTTTATGATTTAAATAAATGTTGCTAGTGCATAATTGTACGCAAAAGTACTTACACAGCACAATTCTTCTAAGTTGCCAAAAAGTACTTCCGGCTCTGCAAACATGGCGAAACCCTCCACTTGGATTTTTTTCAAGGTTCCATGAAAACCTATTTCAAAATAAACAAGTAAATGAAATTCCTTAATAATAATAATAATAATAATAATAATAATAAAGTACCATCTCTCTATATACACTCAAGAGCCAAAACATTATGACCACCCCTAAATTTTGTAATGAACTCACCTGGATGACGTGGAAGGCACGTGATCAGGTGGAAGTGGTATTTAACTGGTATTAGAGAGTTTTTGCATACCGTATTTCGGACGTCCGTTAGCTTTTTCTCCCTAGCGCGCATGCTCATAGGAAACATTATTACAGATACGCATGCGCAATTTCCTATGAGCATGCGCGTTAGGGAGAAAAAGCTAACGGACGTCCGAAATACGGTATGCAAAACTCTCTATTAAGTGGTGGTATTAATCCATGCCAAGGCGGGTTGAATCTGTGTTACGCGCCAAAGGTGGGCCAACTCGTTATGGACAGGTGGTCATAATGTTTTGGCTCTTGAGTGTATATATACATATGATACAAAAGAGGGCTTATACTAAGGTTGTATGAAAATTTTATTAAAGAAAAAGGTATTCTATTATCTTTTTATAATTAAGATAAATAAGTTTATTCAATGAATAATTGATCAAATGCATTAAATAATAATATTTCCACTGTTATGTTCAAATGATTAAATAGAAATAATTTTTTTTTTTTTTTTTTTTTTTGATCATCATAATAAACTTTTATCAACACTATTTTTTTATTTTGTTACCAAAACACCTGCCAAAACATTTTTCTAATTCTCAAAATTTGTTTTTGTTTATGTAGGTGCCTCACCCATTCTGAAATCGCATTAGAGCAAAACCGGTTTTAAGAACCAACAGGGGAATTGCACAATTTTACAGTCTTACAAAAAGATGTACCGTTAAATGATTGTTACCAGTCACTGCCCTCAAATGCATTCTCGAGAATGTTTAGTCTGTGATTGAAATCTTTTAAATAAACCCAAAAAATGCCTGCTATTTTCTAAATAAAATGATGACGTGTTTTTTGTTATTCATTTACACAAAAAAATTTTATTTGCTTTAATTTTTGCGGAATTAAATCCGTTATCAATTTACATTAAATTTCATAGAATAATTTGGTTTATAATAATTATTTACTAAACTTTTTTTGATAATATGAAAATATTTTTTGTAATTTATTATTTAAAATTTTAAATTAAATTATTTTTTTCTTCCAAAAATAAATTTTATTTATTCAATATACTTTCTAGAGGTTACTAACTTGGTTATTTGTCGATTAATCTCTTTGTTAATATACGTATATATATATAAGATAAAAAAAAAACCCTATTAATACGGTTGTGTGATAGTATGTTTATACAAAATTTAAAAATTAATTTTCACTACAATTAATTAATTGTTATTATTTATTGCATTACATATATTTATTTATTATTATATATTGTTTATTTATTATATTATTTATTATTTATTAATTGTTAAAATTAATTGGTGTTTATTTCATGTAAAATAAGCGATGAAGCTATTATGCAGGATATTAAATAAAATTATTATTATTAATACTCAAACCAATCTGGTTTCGTGTTCAAGCTTTTGACACTGATTCGGACAACTTTCGTTTGTCAGCTCATAAAACTGCTACACTACGTAAAAAAAGTAAAAGGACACTTGATTTTGTAACAATAACCGAAAAATATTTTATTTTTACTAAAAATTTTTATTAGAAACATTTTACAAATATTTTAAAAAATACAATTTTAACATCAGAATTATGATACTCAAACATAAAATATTAATGCAACAAAAATAGTTTCTCTTTTTTTTGAAACTTTGTAAAAAAAGTAGAAGGACAGCATTGTAATGAATGAAAAATAGTGATTTTAATAAGGAATGTTCTTCCCATTGGCCTTTATAACTTCAAATATTCTGTTTGGAAGTGAATTGTATAGAGATTGAACTTCTGTTTGACAAAAATTGTCCCACGAGTCATTCAATGCTTCTCGAAGCTGAGTTAGCGAATCAAATTG
This sequence comes from Caerostris extrusa, assembly GCA_021605095.1. Taxonomy (NCBI): domain Eukaryota; kingdom Metazoa; phylum Arthropoda; class Arachnida; order Araneae; family Araneidae; genus Caerostris; species Caerostris extrusa. The sequence continues at coordinate 23,421 of BPLR01020241.1, read as the reverse complement.
CCTTCCATCAGCATAAACTCGACGAACTAGCATTGCCCAGATGCTTTCCACTATATTAAGGTCATGACTTTTGGCTGGCCATGGTAAAACATCCACATTATTTGTTAGCCAATTTTTGGCTCCAGTTGCGGTGTGAATGGAAGCTCCGTCTTGCTGAAACTTCCACTCTTCACCCCACAAGTCAGAGACATAAGGAAGAAGCTCGAATTCGGCACTTGAATGTAGTCTGTATGTTTTTGTCTACCATTTAAGAAAACCAGACTTGTCCTTCCTCCGTATCCAACAGCCAACCAAACCATTAAACTCCCTCCTCCCATTTGTCGTGTTGAATAGTATTCGTCTTCATTCCCCAGACAATGCCAGTAGTGCTGATATCCGTCTGGACCGTCTAAGTTAAATTTATTTTCATCGGAAAATATCACAGAAGTCCATCCTGTAGTCCAGGACATGTGCTCCTTAGCCCACGCTAAACGGTTATCAATGTGAGCTTGTGCCCACTTAGGATGATGTTTCAGTTTTTTGAAAATGAATTTTTTAGATCTTTTAATATAGTTGGAAACTGTTTGTTTCGTCACATGATTAAGTCCTGCTTGATTTCTTGCCTTTGAAACACTTCCTTTGTTCTTCTTAAGCACACGAACAAGTTTTCTTTCATCACGTGGTGTTAACTTTTTCGGTCTACCAGTCTTCTTTATCTTTCCATTTTTATAGGGATTTCTGATAAAGTTTGAAACTGTATTGGGGCTCACCTGCAACAATCGAGCAATCTCTGACACCTTTACCATCATTTTGATATGCGGAAATTTGGCCTTTTCGAAAATCGTTCAAAGGTATTCCTTTAGGCATTTCTGAGAACGGAGAAACAGCGTAACTTTTAAACAAATTAGATTTTTTTTTTGACAGAAAAGGATAAAACAAAGTACAAAATCACTATTTAACTAAAGAACAACTCACTAAATTAAACATATTAGCAAGTGTCCTTCTTTTTTTACGCATCGGAAATTATATATACTAATTTTATTATTAATATTAGTGGTAGATGTTTAATTTTTGCCTAAAATGAAAAAAAGGGTCATTAAACTAAATCTGCATAAATATCTGGTAGTTAGGAGAAAATAAGAGATATTAATTGGCAAAAAAAACACTGTCCTTCTATTTTTTACGCAGTGTAATATACCAATTGTTATAAAACTAACAGAATTGGCATATAGCTTGAAGAGTAAAATAAATTTTTATGTAATTGAACTTCGAAAATTTACAAACAATAAAAACTCAAATTTAACTACCTCTGTTTTAGTAACTACTCTGTTTTTAGTACTCTGTTTTAGTTCTGGTACATTAATACCAGAATATACAAAATTGTGGCTCGCTTAACCTCATTTTTTCATAAACTTCAACAATGTCAGCATTGTTTTTTTTTTCTTTAGTCTCATGAAAATTTCTATTGTCTTTGAGTAATTTCTATTGTATTGAGTTTGATGATTTGACTTTAGATTCCGTACCAAATAAGACTATAAAGCATTAAAAAATTGCATTTCAAATAATAATAATAATAAGTATAGATAAATATAGTTTAAAGAAATTTGAGCATTAAATATTTTCCTTTTATGTCTATTATATATTGAGTACATTGAGCCTATCTTGCTTCATACCTAAAATAACAGGACAAAGGTATAATTACGTATGGTGAATTAATATTTTGTGTTATAATTATGAGCAAACAAACGCTACATTTAGATTTTTAAGAAAATGTAACGTTAATAGAAAAATGCTATACTTGACGAAAATTTTTTTAGTATCTATTTGTTAGATATTTTAAATTTTATTACTTACACGATTAATTATTTAAAAAAAAAAAATTCTACCCTTTAAATATTGACATCTTGAGGTTGTCAAAGCAAGAAAAGAAGCATTAAAATTCGATTCTACAGTTAATAAAATTCAAATTCAATTCGCCCCCTAAAATTTTGCCGCCCTAGGCCCGGACCTCGCGGGCCTAAGCCCAAATCCGTCACTGATTGGAATTCATCTACTACTGTGTCAAAAATGTAAGACCAATATTCCAGGCACATGGTATTTCAATTTATTTTTACTTTTTTAGGTTGTTGGTACTGTCCTTGACATCTGTTGAAATTTGACGTCAAAATATTCATTAGTGTTTGAGTTACGCTTTTTCTTTGTCAGATTCTAAAACAATGTCCGGCGATTTTTGAAATGTCTGAATTAATTGAACAAGAACTTGCGTTAAATTTTGTTTGCGGAAACGAATAGAATGTTGCAGAAGGCCTACGGTGAGCATTCCTATATCGAAAAGAAATGTTTAGAATTAGTAAAAAATAGTTCAAAGAAAGCAGAGAACGCGTTGAAGACGAAAAGCCCTCTGGTCGACCATCAACCTGAACAGACGAAGCTCACGTCCAAAAATTAAAGATTTGATTTTTGTCGATTTACAATTAGAGACCTTGCTGATGATGTTGGAATTTCAAAATTCCATTTTAAAAGATGTTTTGGGCCTCAAACGGGTCAAATCACGATGGGTACCGAAAATACTGAATGTGCCAAGCTCACACTGCATTGATTCTTCGTGACTTTTTCGTCAAAAATGAAACCCATATCGTTCCACAACCACCGGATTCACTTGATTTAGCATCGTGCTACTTCTGGCTATTCCCAAACTCAAAATACCACTTCGGGGACAACGTTTGAGTCGATTGAAGAGACATTTCAAAAATCGCCGGAATCAGTTTTTAGCATATCACAAAACCAAGCGTAATTCAAACACTAATGAATATTTTGACGACGACCAGAGGGCTCTTCGTCTTCAACGCTTTCTGTTGAACTGTTTATACCACTTCTAAACATTTCTTTCCGATATAGAAATGCTCACCGAATGCCTTCTGCAACATTTTATACGTTTCCGCAAACAAAATTGAATGCGTGTTCTTTGCTCAATTGATTCAGACATTTCAAAAATCGCCGGAATCAGTTTTAGTGTCTCACGAAACCAAGCGTAATTCAAACACTAATGAATATTTTGAAGTAAAATTTCACACAGATGTCAAGGACAGTGGGAACAACCTAAAAAAGAAAAAAAATAAATAAATGCCATAAGCCCGAGAATTTTAAATTGAAAATTGGTCTTACTTTTGGACACAGTAGTACCTACAGAAAATTTCGTTTCAGTGAGAATTTTAGAGAGAAGGAATGGGATTCTTACGTTTCTCAACACCATCAAGTGATCGTCCAGGAACATGCATTCGCTTTGGAAGAGATCCCACATTGCTTCACGCCTCTTCAGTTCGTTTCTGGAGCGAGTCTGGGTGTCTAAATTCTCGATCTGATGTTCTATTTCATCCAAGGCAGCGATGGAATTATCATTCGAATCTTTCGCACTCTCCTCACCGACGTGATTGCTGCAGAAAAGAGAAGGAAAATGGCATAAACACATTTGAAGGGAAAAAAAAAAACCCAACCAACCCATTTTTTAACGCGCTGTTTACCATAAATATAACAGATAACTTTGAGGTTAAATTTACCTCTGTAAAAGAGACGTTGGCTGCTCATCCAATTTATTTCCGGACTGAGCTTTCGCAAAACTTTGCACTAGGTTCTCTTGGTCGGTGGATTCCTTGTCCACGGACGCTGGAGTGAGGATCCTTGAAATAGTTCGAGTCAGGGAAGACTGGTGGGAACTCGACTGGGAAGAGACTTGTCTTTTGGATTGTCTCCTGAACAAACCTTTGTGGTCTTTGGATGTTCGACTTTCACACATGGAAACAAATTCTGTCCATTGCATACCCTGTGAATTAAAACAAAATAAATTTTTTTTAAGGTTTTTTAAAACAAATATGCTAGTTTTAATTTAAAAAAGCAAAGCGACGTTCTTCCGATTCTTCCTATTATTTGCGGAAAGATTGTTGATTATTGATTATTCTATTGTTCATTTTATTATTTGTATTTGATAAAAATATGATTTGATGTATTTTCTCTGTTTGTTTGTTTTATTGTATGACTTACAGCATTTGTGAAGCTCTTGATTTAATGAATTTGGAACATAATTTCCCCTTTTTTTCAAATCAATTTTAATTAATTGACACGAAGACTTAACTCAAAATATAAGTGTTTTAGCAAACATTTATAATCTTTTGTGTTCGTAAACCTATCAGTTTAAGCATAAATTCTGATTGTTCCATATCCTACAAATCTTTTAATTCAAAGGTTTGAAAAAATGCTTTTTGAAAAATTTTAATCGCATCGATAAATTAAACAGTAATTTTAAGGATGTTTGTATTTGTTCGGAATCCACTTTAAACTGTAGGTCCCGGTCTCATATGACTGTACAGCGTTAAGTGTAGGGCTGACACACTTACCCAGTAAAAAGAAAACATTTCTTGTTTCAGAATCTGCCAGTAGGCAGATGGCCTTGTTCCACCATGGGGCTGTTGCGCCATTGAAGAAGAAGAATTAATCTAATGCCATCGCTGCATCGTGATCTTGCTCATAAATTTTTTTAAAATGCAATAAGAATTTGAAAATTTTAGAAGTTTTTACATTAAATGTGAAAAAATATTAATTATAATACCACCTACATATATGCCTCACAAATTATATTGTTATTTTTATATTTCATCATTATATATTTTAAATAACTGGCTACAAAAACCTACTGACTTCTGCTAATATTTATGCATTTAGTAATCATATTTAATGTAATATAATTTTTTTTTTTTTAATTTTGTGTTCCCAAAATATGAATAATATTAATCAAAAGTGAAAAGCTTTCACTGTTGTTCCAAAAAATAAATCGTTTATTTTTAAACTCTAAATTAGAAAATCCTGTCTTTATCCGAATATGTTTAAAAATCTAGATATTTCCATGCTCTACTTAAATTTATGATTCGACACCTTCACACTTTTAGCTTATGAATCGGCTAAAGATTCAAGGATTTTAAACCCTTATTTCTCGAAACACGTATGTGTGGGGGATGTGCATTACGTGAATCCCATGGGAAAATATGCTATAACTTTTGCAATTCGGTGATATTTATGGATAATGGCTCAGCCAGTTCGGTAAAAATCGTGCTATAAATGTGAGGTCTATCAATAATAAAGAGAGGTTTTCTTAAACTAACTGTAACTGCAGTTATTTCGTCTATAACACAATTTTAAAGCATAGGAACTTCTCTAATTGATGTTGTTTGACGTTTAATAATCAAACATATGCATTTTAAGAAGCATTTAATATACAGGATGATTATAATTAAAGTTCCATTTTCAAAATGCTGTAAAAAATAACCATTCGTCACAATGAGTTCAAATTTGAACTGAAGATACTTGAAGAGGGGGAAAAGGTATGGCATAAAAAACGGGTATGGCATATATACTATTACTTGTATAAATTTATTTTGTATTATTGTATTCCTTATCAACAACAAAACAATTTATTTTTAGCTTGATATCAATTTTTATAATTTTTTTCGAAATTGTAGTCATGTTTTTACAATCTATTATAACATGAGAAAGTATATACAATTTCAGTTTTATGAATTTATTTTAAAAACGCTCAAAGTTTTAAATTCAATTGTTAATTTAATGTAATTCCTGTTATTCTCCTTGTGTCAAAATTATTTAACGGGATGTCTAGTCAAAATGGATTTTAAATTGGAAAATTCCATGCATTACTTACGGGTGCCCTGCCAGATGCTACAATAAGGATATCTTTAGAAATTTGGAATGGTAAGGTAAAACGCTAATTTGATGCAAAGTTTCGCTTGAACTGTAGCCGAAAAGTGATTGAACCCATTTGACGACTATCTGCTGGAGTTCATGTGGCGAATATTATACGGGAAAGTGTCCCCAAAAACTCTTTTAAAAGCATCGTTACGGAATGTAAGAGACATAAACAAATCTGAGTGAACATAGTCAATCGGTGTCCCGCAGTCCAACATGTTTTTAGACCAAAGGGTAAATATATTAAATTTCCTGCATACGTCACTTTTAGGGCTTCTATTAAATATTTTACATATTTTACTTTTTTGTGCTACAAATTTATATATATTAGCAATTTAAATTAGAAAATACTTCTTATTTCCATTTTTCAAATCCTTCTATTGGCTCACACCCTCCCTATACATATCTTGTTCAAATTTTCAATCGTTAATAAAGTACTTTTTATTCATCCACTCAAGTTCAAATACATTTTTTTTAAAATTTGTATTGGATGACACTGGATGTTAATACAGTTTTTTCAAATATTAATTCAGTATTTAAATTTAATTAATTAATTTAAGTTTTTTTAGATTTAAGTTGCATGTATCTACCAATAGATGGCGTCATATAAACTTTTAAAAAAATGAAGGAAAATTGTTTATAAAGGACTTTCTGCAATATAGTAAGAAAAATGTAGGAAGTGACTTAAAAATTTTTTTTTTTTTTATATTATTTGTTTTTTTCTAACTGTGCCTCTTTCATAGTAGGGGTGCACTTTTAATTTAGAAACGTGAGATGTCTTTTTGGCGTTTTGTTGGCGACAAAAAACATCACCAAAATAATTCTTGTCCCCTAAATTATAATTTTACCATAGTATAAGTAAAAAAATACTGAATATTGTTCAAAATTATTTGCACACTCTATCAATTTTTATGTGTGATTTTGTTTCTTTATTTCCTGTAAAGAATAAAATATAATCCCTTTTGTTGTAAGCCTATTGTTATTATACACAATATAAAAGTTATTATATACCTAATGTATTGAATTTAACATATTATTCCATGCAAATATGTTATTCAATTTTTATAAGCAATGAAATAAAAATCTGAATAAAAATGAAAAAATTGGCATAGTGAAAAAAAAAAAAAAAAAAAAAAATGATGCTGAGCTCTGTTCGTCAAATTTCAACTTATCTGTAAACCTGTCCGAGAATGGATGAATAAACTCAGGAATATGCCAATGTTTAATAATGCAAGAGATATATGAAGCAATTGATTGAATGCTGTAAGAATGGCCAAATTCAATACCCGCATGAATATAGTAATATTGAATAGATCCAGAACTTCATGAAAAACTGTACAAGAATCTCTAAAAGAATAATGTAGGAATCTCTAAAAGAATAATGTAAGAATCTCTAAAAGAATAATCTAAGAATCACTAAAAGAATAATCTAAGAATCTCTAACAGAATAATCTAAGAATCTCTAACAGAATAAACTAAGAATCTCTAAAATAAGATAAATATAGTCATAAATGAAGAATGAAGTATGCCCAATTCTACAAGAAACGTTATCACATACAATACCCAAAAGAAAATATCAAATTTTGAAAATTTTTGGCATAAATGAAGAAAGAAGTATTCCAAATTCAATAAGAAGCACTATACAGCTCAATAGACACTGGAAAATGCCAAAAGGGATAAATATGAAACTTCAAAGAGAAGGAATTGATCAACGTACTACGAGTATTTATAGCCATTGGAAATACAAATGTTTAAAATCCCAACACAAAACATGAAAAGTAATTCAAAACCATACTACAAAACACTTCAATCAAAAGCCAAATTCTCCAGAACATTTCTTAAGATTAACGTTATTCATGAATCATTTCAAAAGTTAAGGGGCCCAAAGTGCCATTTTCCGTCAAAATTTGTAATGGAGTTTTATTTGCTTGGTCCTTATTTTCGGATAACGTCACGGACCCCTATCCAGGACAACATCACGTTTACACATGTTAATAATATTATCAAACCCTCAAAATATCTTTTAATGTAAGCAAATGTAGGTTTTAAGATTTCATTAGTATATCGCTTTTTATAGTAAACAAATCCTGATTTATAAAAGTTTATTGGTGCATATTTTTTATAACATATTTAAAAATCATCAGACTGTTATTATTGTTACAAAAATTTCTTATAAATATGTAAATAAATTCTTACTTTTAATTGATTATTAATTTTTTTATTATTCAGTTTATATAATTTAATTTATTTATTATAAGAAAAAAGTTTTTGTTTAGCAAAAATACACCGAATGAAAACTGCTCAAAGCGACTAACATAGTAACTTTTGTCACAAGATTGGTGATCTTTTTTGACAAACTTAGCCAGTTTGGCGATCAATCAAGGCTTTAACAAGAGACAATTTTTGAGAAATTAAAATTTAATACGAGAGAATTATCAAATTAACAGAATTTTTTTGACGATTATCATAAAAGATTTCCACGGCTTTTGTTGGTAACAACATGAGTAAGTCTCCGCCTCATATTAAAATCTCACATCGTAGAACGCCAGTGAATTGGGATTGCCAGATACTGCCGTTCGATTGAAGACTAGCTTTCCGATTAGTTGATGTTCTACAACGTAACATTTTAGTATATAGGGAAAATACCTTTTATGACGAAGTTTTTTTTGCTTAACATGGCATTATTGTCTTATTCATTCATTTTGCAAATGATTTCTGCACTTTTTGTTATTCACTATAACACTATATATTCTTCTTCTTCGTAACAGCCCCATGGTGGGTTAAGGCAATTTGCCTACTGGCGATTTAAAGGGTAGGGTAGTCAGACCTATGCCCAGCAGTCATATTAGACTGGCATCTATGGTTTAAAGTGGATTCCGAACCGCTACAAGCATCCATGGCACCGCCGGTATTCAAACGCGAAACCTGTAACAAAACGATTATGTGAGTTCGTCTTGCAGACAATCAGGTTTTCTGATGTTTTTCTGATGTTACTTTTCAAAGGATACCGAAATGTGGGGTAGTTACCCTTGAAACACCCTTCTAGTAAAAGATATCCTCCACATTATCGAGGCTTCAGGTTCAAATCCTGGCGGTGGCATGGATGTTTGTTACTGGTTTGGAATCTATGTTAAACTGTAAGTCTCGGTCTAATTAGCCCAAAGTGTGCAAAATATGACCGTAGAGCGACCAACCAAACCAAATCCACATTATTAAATGATAGTGAGTTATTCGGGTAAAGAGATGGGACATGCGGTTTGCCAACGTATAAAATGAAATAAAAATTACTTATATAAACAATAAGTGATCATTCTTTACATTATCATCATTATTAATATTATGCAAAAACGTTCATTATTAGTTTTTATGTTACCATATATATTTTTATTATAGATACTTTCTATCAAAGCAATTAGTAATAGCAAACAATGGTAATGTTGTTGTTCATAGATGCTAGTATTTTAAAAATATATGTTAAATATTACTGCTATATGTTTATTACCTTGTATTTCGCTAGATGCTCATCGATAAATTCCGAAGGTGTCAGATTACTCAGTACTTCTTCCAACCCACAAAGAGATTCAGATTTACGACCAGAACGGTCAAACTGAGAAAAGGATATTATTAAGAATATGCACGGATACTAAATTATTACTGAAGGAAAATTAGAGTAATAATACAAATTAATGTTTAATAAAATTTGGATAAATAGATAAAAGATAACACTTACCAAACGTAAGAGAGACCACGTATTTCTTCCTTTTCGCGAAGTTTCTGAAAATGAAATTAAAAATTATTTTCAAAAAATGTATTAAAAGTTATAAAAAGAACAAAAATGAGTAATTTTGTGTTAAAAAATTTACAGAATACAATAAGAATATTAAAATAAGTCCAGCGAATTTAGTTTTAAAAGTATTAATTTGTTTTAGTAAGTATAATTTTAAATTAATCGTATAAATAAAAATTTATATATATTTCAAAATGAGTCTGTTAATTATAGATTTCAAATTAAAATCCAAAGACATATGTGGATAGATTTATATTCCTGAATATTTTTCGAAATAAATTCTCATTTTTTTTTTTCAAAATACAAGAAATTACTCGTTTCTTATGTTCAATTTTTTTACAACTATACTGGCTTTTCATTCTTTATTTATAATTTATTCCTCTTTTATTACAGCTAGGCACATATAGCAAAGTTATTCATCTTTATTTTTACAATTGCTTTATATGCTTTTTCAAAAATTATTTAATCCGGGTGATAAATGTTGTAAAATCTCAATAATTATGGTAAAATCATGGTCAATTTATTCAATTTTAAAAAATTATAATAAATTTACAAATGGATTTTATTTCTTTAAATCATCAAACACGCTTAAGAATAAAAAGACGAATCGTGAAATTGTGAAATTTAAATTATAATTAATGAATATATTTTAAATATTAAAGTAATGCTTTCTTTATATATATATTTATAATTTGGCTGGTAGCCATACTCCATTTCCTTTTGAATGAATACACACACACACACACACACACACACACACACACACACACACACACACACACATATATATATATATACGTATGTGTGGGGAGGGATATGTGTTAATATATAGAGTGGAGTATGCCTGCCTGACAAATTTTACAATGAAATTAATTATTAAACATATTAAAAATATGTTTTCATTAGAAAAGGCTGATATTCGCAAAAGCTATTTCTTCTATATTTTATTATACCTTCTGTTATAGATAAGCTTTGAGTAGAGCCATCATAATCTGAAAGAAAACAGTAAGATAATTAAGATTCTAATAAGCAATATATACATATATATATTTTTATCTATCTATTAAGAAATTATATATTTATTAAGTATCTAAATAGTTTCACAACTGTAGAAATAAATTTATTATTGCTGTTTTCTTTTATATGAAGAGTAAAGTTATGTGCCAATAATCTTAACCATATCAATTCATCTTTTAAACAAACAGAATATGAATTGATATGGTATAGAATGATAATAGAAATAATTATGAATAACTTTATTTATTTTAAAAAATTGAAGTTACATTACTAGATGTGATCACAGAAGCAATCCATAATAAATTTGGTAGTCTGTCATTAACATATGGATGACGATAAGAAAGAATGAAAATAGACTTTTTTAACCAAAGTATTTTAAAAAGACAATTAATTTAATAAAGAATAAAGATTCATCGATAATCAGATTTAGTGAATTAATTTTCAAGACTAAAGAAAAAAATTAAATAATATAAAATAAGTATGTAAAAAAAAGTGTTTCGTATACTCAACACGTACATAAGCAAGGGCGAGCCAGGATTTTGTCTTAGCGGTTCAAAAGTTCCATTCATTAATTATTTTATTAATATTTTTTAGATTGCACTCATTTGGATAAAATTTAATACTTTTTCTTTTTGTTGGCTCTTCGATTGCATAGTTTATGCCAACTTCAGTATTTCGATGAATATTTAATAAAACTAAACCAATAAAACGTTGATTCAGTGAACAAATCCAGGCGTGATAAAATTAACACTATAAGAAAAACACTGATTCATTTAAATATTAAATATTGAAAAAAATAAATGGGACTATGGGGAAGGGGCCATAAGTATGTGCACACATTTCACTTATGGGCTTGGAGAGCTCAAACAAGTCTGTCAACTTCTAAGTGAGCTCCAACATAGAGATGTATATATATAATAATGTCTCTACTATCCGAGTTAATACGGATCAAGCTCAGTTTGGATTAGCAAAAATCACGGTTAAACCATTAGATCAATCTTCGATAAATACGGAGATGAAATATATATTTAAACACAGTTTGTTAATTAGACTACTATATTTACTTACAAAACTTATAATGTATTTCAATACTTTCATAAAAATGGAGAACAAAAAAAGATGTTACCGAGAAATGCGAATACTTCAGATGCCACTATTGCAAGTGTTCGTTCAAAATTGTGGTGCCATCACTTTATTCTCGTCATTCTCTAACACCGTAAAAGGGCATTGGGGCTCTAAGCACAGTGATGTGATGTGGTGTAGTAGTAAAATACCGTGAATGGGCACTGTAGATCCATATATTGGATTTTTTTTTCCATTGAGCTCGAGGAAAGAAAGAAAGATGCGAATATTCCAGATGACATTTCTGAGGGTGTTCGTTCAAAATTGTCATGGGACCATTTTACTCACATCGTAAAAAGGCATCTAAAATCGTAAAAGGCATCTGGTTTTTTAGGTATTTGGATGTGGTGTGGTGTAGTAGTAATAGGCCATGAATGGGCACTGTGAACCCATAGACAATTTTTTTTTCCATTGGGTTCGAGGGGCAGGAAGAAAGATTCGAATACGCCTGATGCCTCCCTCGCGAGTTTTCATTCAAAATTGTAGTGGACATATATGTGAAAAGTGTAATAGGTCTTATTCATGAGCCCGGAATATTATTAAATCTGCTGCATATCCGTTCTAGAGGCAAATGACTTAAATTAAAGTACTGGGTATTCGAAAAAAAATAACTCTATTTAAAAATAATGCATAAATTCTTTCGCTACATAGGCCCACTATCCTTTTTATTCAGCATAAACCATCTCAACCGTTATTACTGAATTTAATTTCTTGACGTTCTCAACCACCAAGAACTCCTTTAACTCTTGGCACAAATCTCATCATCAAAAATTTTCACCGAGGAAGGTGCGTGCATCTCCATAACAGATTTTCTGTGCATGGATCATGGGATAAATAGATTGCTTTGAAGCTCCGGGAATTTCGGGAAAAGTGGAAGAGACTATTCTGGAACCTCGTTTACTGGGAAATGGATGAAATAAAGTTGGAAGGTGGGTTTAGGATAATAGACTGAAGCTTCAGGAGGAAGACTTAAAGATTTTCGCATGCCGAGTTTTTTCTGAAAAGCGGCTTAAAAACATGACTTGGGAAATAAACAGCGGATGTACTTTTAATTGAAATTTAAAATGCGTTTTTTAAATAGTGTAGTATTAAAATAGATTATGTATATTAAATTTAAAATGCATTTTTTAAATAGTATATTATTAACATTTTCTTCCAATTTAGAAAACATTCATAAGTTAAAAATTAAAACAATCATAATTGCAGAATTTCATATACGTTGCACAACTGCGTTTTTCCAAAACTTTGAAAAGTATATGTTAGAGAGTTAAGAATCTTAATTGTCACAAAATCCATATTTAGAAATATAGAATTTATTTTCTTCCTCGACTATTATAGATAATTTTAATTTTTAAAAAATTACTAACGAAATATTTTGTTACATAGAAAATACGGAGCTATAACATGTGAATAACACTTTTAACCATCGAATAATACTAACAAAAAAAAAAATTAATATTTTGTTACGTATTCATTTAAATTTGAAAATTCTTAAATAGTTCAGAGTGTAATTATTTATTAATTTCCCAATAACATTGTAAAAAGGATTTTTTTAATCTTTTCATCTAAAATTATAAATTTGAGATTTTGGACATACTATCCCCTTAGGATACTCTAATACCCTTAAAAGCTGCAGAATTAAGTTTTAAACGAATGTATTCGTAGTAAAAAATACGTGTAAAAAATTATATAATGTCTGTTAAAAACAGTAATCCATATTCATTTAAAATAATTTTATTTAAACAGAAAATATAATGTGGATGATAGTTGTATTTTTTATATTAAAATATAAAAAAAATTCTCTGCAAGTTTCAGTGATATTTTTTTTTAAATAAAATTTCTCATAAGAAAATATAATGTGTGATAAGTATGAATTTACATTTATTAAATAATTATTAAAATAGTTTTTCCTAAAAATATCATTCAAAATAAACAATTTCTGTTTTTTATTAATGTTAATTGTAAAGTTCATAGTTAAAAGAGTATATTGTAGAGAGCTTTTTTTCTTTTTTTTTATGATTTTTTTCATAACTATTTCATGAAGATTTTGTTTGATTCAAAATAGGCAAGGTTAGTTAATTCAAAAAGAAAATATTATTGGTTCTCGATACTTTTTTAAAGTCATGCATATCTTATTGTTAAAATGAATGCTGAAATAAATTATTAATATTAAAATAAGAATCGATAATATGTTGATCTCAACTTGCATTTCATATTTATAATTTTTTGTCACAATACAGGTAGCGTTTCCAAAACAATTTCATCTATAAAATCGATTGATGTTTCAAATTAACTTCCTGAGATCATATTTTTAATCAATTATTCCCTAATTTAAGAAACATTTTCTAAAAGATACTGCAAAAGTGTATCTATTCATTAAAAAAAATCAAGAAAGTTATACTTTTACCATGTCCAATACAATGAATTACTTTTTGAACCTAACTTTATGTCGGGAGCAAATAATGTTGTTACTTCTTGTTGAAAACAAAAATTGTCTTAGTATGCAATCTTGAGATTATAATTAACTAATAGAATTCTATTTCCCAACTGTCCAGTGTAGAAGACAATGTAAAATACATAACTTTTATTCTAAAGAAAGTAATAAATACGAACAAAAAATACATTTTAATTTTATTAATTAAACATTTAAATTACATAATAGCTATTTTTGTACCAAAAATAAAGCAAAAATATAAAAAAATCTAATTTAAAATTGTTGAAATTATAATTTCTTGTGGTTGGTATTTTCAAATGAATGAAGAACAAAATCCCACTAAAATATCCTAATATAATAATAAAATAATCCCAATATCACCTTTAGTGGGTGAAAAGTATTCTTCACTCTAATTGGATGGTATTTTAGTGTATTATACATGAGGAAAATACCAAGCTTCATTCTGATGACGGAAAAGCATGTTATCACAATGCATCATTTCAAAAGATTACTAGTTAAGAGGAAATAGAAACCGAATTTATAGCTTTCTTACTTTAGAAACAATGATTTGCTTCGAGAATGCTTAAAAATGTAATTGATTTCATTCCACAAAGAAGCAATTGTTTAAGTAATTATTAAATATAAAAAAATAAATCAAAATTTGAAGCCCATACAACATTTTCTATGTACTAACCTATACATAAAAATATTTTTTTATAAAATATACGAACTTAATAAAATAATTAACGATTATTTAAATATTAAAAATAATAAGTAATTATTAATATCTTTTTAAGTTTAATGTATAATTAATTAATAATTTTAAATCAACTAATTATTATTAAAAATTGCGAGCCACTTTACAGTGGTTCTCTTAGAATTACAAAAATATCCCATAATGGTAATATTTTAACATAATTAGTAATATTTGATTTTATTAGCTATTCGTAGCTTTTATACACTATACATTTATTTAAATGTGTTTATTAAAAAAAGAAAATATGTAAAATTAAAATCTACCTAAAAAGGTCTCAACAGAAATGTCGAAAAAATACGTTAAGAATGTATCGTTGAGGTAACTGATTTAACCTACAATTTTTTATACCGATTCATATTGGATAAAAGATATTTAAAAATTAAATAAATGGTACTTTAAAAAAAAAATAAATAAAAGTAAGAAAAAATAAAAATTAAAAGAATTTAGTTTAAATTAAATTAGCCTTGTCGATGCCAAAAACTATTGTAAGAGATTTTTGATAAGGACATGCTGAAGCCCGTAATGATGATCTAGAAAAGCAGATATAAAATTCACACACCAAAAAAAGTCACAGAACCAAAGTTTTTTTTTTATAGTTTTCCCCTCCATTTTTTGATACATTTTTTTCCTAATGCTTTTGTTTTACTTTATAAAACGTAAACCTCGTTGCCACTTTTCGCTGATAAATAAATCTTAATCATGCAATGTATCCTTTTACATATATTAACTTAATATTTCTGCAATTAATCATTTTTACTTTAAGATTGCAAATGCAAGCAATATTTTATCTATCTTACAGGAACAACTCGCTTTATGAATTATTTTTATATAAGAAATTTAAAAGAGATTAATATATAAGAAATTTGTAAGCTTTTGCAAGCTTATACAATTTGCATTGAAACACAGCTTTGGTAATTAAATATATGGTAACTTATAAACAATCTATAGCTTTATATATAAAAAAAATTTGGTAACCATAAACAAAATCACAGTATATGAACAATATAAATCTATGGTAACAATCTATGATATAGTAACAATCAATTACTCACCCAATAAAGTATTCCTCTGACTCAAGACTTTGCTATAGACGAGAAGATCACCGGGGCAGATCTGCATAGGTGGAATGACGACGATGGAATTCCCGTCTACCCTTCCTAGAAGGATCATCCGTTCTATAATAACAATAACAAAAAAATCATCATTAATTTTAAAATTTAAACAAACAGCATTTCAAGCATAAAATAAATGCTATGCAAAAATAACATTGAAATCTGAGAAATATGTCATCTTTTTCTGCAACTGAATAAGCTCTTAAAGTTAAGTAAAAAGACATGGAAATCGTATTGCAAAGGAAGAAGAATTTGAAAACATCATGAATTTAAGATGGTGCGTATAATTGAAATTAGAGGCCTATTAGCATATCAAGAAATGAAACCTACCAATGAAAATTTGATATCTTGCATAAAAATAAAAACAGGCAATACGAGCATGAATTAAAAGTAAACAAGCAATTTCTTTAACATTCAATAGTCATATTTTTAAAGAAATACGCCTCTACGACATATGCCTCAGTTATGAAATTGTCCGTTATTGAAAATTATCTAACAGATCGAACGTTGGCAAGTTTCAGTAGATATCGTAATCTATTTTATCTTGAGTGACAAAAAAAATATAAATAAACATTGAATATCGGGAGTCAGTACAATTCTAGGTGAAAGGTATTCAATTTATTGCACAATCTTAATCTTTATATGTGTGGGCAATTAAATTGGTATTTTTTAATATATATACATACATAATATTGATTTCGTTGTAAAGCATTGATTTTTATCTTTAAGAGCAAGTAATGTAAAAAAAAAAATTTTAAGTCAATTCCTATTTGGGTCAACAAAGAATAATTTTATTTTAGTTACTTTTTCTTAAATAATTACAATTAATATAAATATGTATATACATATGACAGAATTACAATATTAAGTGGCAAAATAGAATTTTTTTTCAAATATCAATTTTCCATTTTCCTTTCTATATATGGTGTCGGACTGTTATTTTGTTTATTACTATTTATCCGCTTTCTATTTTTTTTTTTTCATTTCTAATTTATGAAGCTGATGGTGGTCTATAATTTCTCCTTCTATTCATCTCTTGTATCTCCTCTCCCATATAAAACTAAAATTAATTAATTAAATTTAATTGATGAATTAATATTTGAAAAACTGTATTAACATCAAGTGTCCTCCACTGCAAGTTTAAAAAATGTTTTTGAACTTGGAGTGGATGAATAAAAAGTATTTTATGAACGATTGAAAATTTGAACAAGATATATGTAGGGAGAGTGTGAACAAAATAGTAGGAATTGAAATACAGTTTTTTTTAATTAAAATGTTTTTGAGCGTTTTGTTGGTCTCAGTAATACAGTTTTTAAGTTAATAGAAAATAAATATAAGCACATCGATTATATTCATAGTCAAACATATGACATAGTTGACTACAATAACAAATATTTCACACCAAAAAAGCAATTAAGCAAAAGAAAAAACATTTTTATTACTATCGTTTATGGTATTTAAATGACTCTACAGATTTTTGTTAAGTCTTTTTGTTGCTTTTATACCTATAAATATTTATTTTATGATTGTATTTAATACATGATGCTTTCCAATAGTGAGAATTTTTTTATCTGAGATTATTTATCACAACAACAGCATGGATATTGCAGATTCAGTGTTACATGCACAATACAGAGGGGGAAAAGGCTGGTGTATTGCGCCTACATTTTGCCACCATAATATAAAATGAATACCCTGTTAGAAGGAATATGCTGGGAAAGAATCTCAATAAACAAGAGGCTTTAATAAAAAGCGGCTTATTCTTTGACGCACAAAAAGCTTCCGATCGAGAGTGGCCT
This sequence comes from Caerostris extrusa, assembly GCA_021605095.1. NCBI lineage: Eukaryota > Metazoa > Arthropoda > Arachnida > Araneae > Araneidae > Caerostris > Caerostris extrusa. The sequence goes on along the minus strand of BPLR01020241.1, from coordinate 5,663 downwards.
GACTGCTTCATCAACAAAATAATTCAACTTATTTTTCTACGATACCTAAATATTTTAATCAGCAGCTTCTCCAGCAAGAATTTTTAAAGTTTGTGTAGACGGTTAATACTCCTCATCGTATTCAGGGTAGCATGCCTCAAAGAAGTGTCTTTTAATACAATTCTTTACACCATTTTTATATGTGAGTTTTCTTAATTTCATCTCCAAGCATCAATTTTAGTCCCTTCGCAGACGATTGTGCGGCTCTTGTTCACACCTTTGCACTCGAATTTTTTTTTTTTCGTTCGTATTACCAGCAACTCGAAGCGATTTTAGTGAAAAGATCATATTCACATGTAAGCGATATACGTATTACGTTACGATTTGTGACGTATTAAAAGAAACGCATTATTTATATTGTTATTTGTATTGTCTTCGTAGCAGAGCCCTCGAGCTTGGAGACAAATTTTAAATGGCTCCGCTCGGAGCCCTCGAGTGCAAAGGGTTAAAGCACCATCCTGTGTTTTGTTACAGATCTTAAATTTTCTGGACTCAGTGGAAGAATGGCCAATTCTATGGTGAATTTCTATCAAAGTAAACAAATTTAAAGCCATTATATTTAGAAAAGGGTGGTGTATTATTATACTTGATAAAGAAATAGACTGAGATGACAGACTCGAAGTCCTCATAATCGACAAATAATAATTTTCAAAATTCATGTAAATACTGAACACAATTTTGGAGCCAGCTTCATCTAAATCTTCACCTCCTCAATTAACATTCTAAATTATTACTCTAAAATAAAGTTCTCCTCTTCAAACCTCGCGCTATCCTAACTTATGCAGCAACTTTCTGGAGACTAGCCACGAAGACAAAATTTGAATAAATTACAAATAATACAAAATAAAATATTTAGAATCATCCCCGGTACGTCCAAAATTCAGTTACCAACGGTGACCTCAAAATTGACCCAATAGAACATATTAAAAAACTAACAAGGAAATTGGAACGACACTGGCAAAATAATAATAATAATAACAATAATGTTGTTGTTGTTGTTGTCGTGTCCCTCATGGAAGGAGGGAGGAGAGGTGCAACTTCTGTTCTGATGGAGCACCCGGTAGAAGTCTGACTTCTGCTCCGTGACGCTCTTACAGTAATAACAGACCGGTACCTACGGCTTAAAGTGGATTCCGAACCACTACAAACATCCATGCCACCGCCGGGCCTCGAACCCGAAACCTGTGGCACCGAGCTACAGAGCGCTAGACACTCGTCCATTCAGGCCCAATAATAATAATAAATAAATAATTAAAAACTATCCACAAAAAACATAGCCAAAATAACCCTACCACTAAAGCCTCCTTAGAAACTGCCAACCCAAACATCAATATTAACAAGGTTTCTTCTAGAAAGAAGACAATTTCAATTCTGTTTTCAGCAAACAAGTACATAAATAAAAACAGATGCAAGTCAATGACCCTGATCAACTGATTGTCACAAAACGAAGTTCAAGGCTTTGTCCTCCAAATTTCCTTTCAATCTCAAGATTGCGTTTCCCGGCCCTCAACCATGCCCAAGTGATAGTTTCATTTCTTGCATTACGTTTTAACTGTCATCTCCAACTTCTTCCTCACTTTTATATTTTTTAAATATTGTTTAACCAAATATTATAAATTAGAACTATTTTGCAATGAGGATTAACTATTAGATATTTTATTTTAATTATTGTTACTATTTTTTAATAATTTTTATTTTTAGTTACTTAATATTTTTAAAGATGCTGTTGAATTGTATAATTATTAATCCCTCCTGACTATTCTATCACACTTAATTCTTTCAACTTGATAGAAGAGCATTTCGCATTGACACTCCTTACAATTATCCAATCTAGTAGTGTCTCTGATGTTAAATAAGTGGCAAAAATGATTTGTGGCTATTCATTTGTCTGCTGATTTCACTGGACATTCGATTGCATCTTGCAGCAGCCACTAAGATTTCTACAAATACATATACATGCAGGATTTGTTTGTGTGCTAATCACCAGATGGCGACACATCACGGACTATGTGTCTTTGACACAAACCTTTTGCCATGTAGTGGCAGTATTCGACTTTGAACTCTGGCCCTAGGTGAAGGAGAGAAAGAACACTGGCCGACAACGAGAGAGGAGGCGAGACTGAGGTGGGCTGCGTCAAGCAGCGAGAGAAAATGATTGTTATGTATTAATAATTAATGTAAATATCGCTGTACATATAATAGAGCTTCATTAAATGTCTGTTGTTGAGAGAAACATCCCGTTTCTTTAATGTGTTTGGAAATACACCCTAGACAACCCACTCCGGCCATTACTTATTTGCTAGACTGGTAGAAAAGTCTGCATACATATATATAATATTTTTAGAATCGGCCGTCGGCGTTCTTTATTGGAAACGTGGATTTAATTGTTTTATAAACTATGATTTATCTGTAATTGATTGGAGTTGCCTAAAAGATAGTGTTTGGGATCCCGGAGCTTGTTTTAAGACGCGACAAGTGACGCTGAAACAACGAATCTTGGCATGGGCACTATAAGTGGTTAGCCAGTTAGTAAGGACCATGTCTTCCTGAAACGAAAAAAGTTCAAAATTGATAGATTCACTTTTGAAGGGCGGGGTGACCCTTACATTAGTCTTCGGACTTTTGCACGTTCCTTTTCGCCCGTTAGAGTGAAAAGTTCCAGGCAGCACAAAGAGTACAAAGAACGAACTAGCTTTAAGATGATTATTTAAATATTTGCCGTGTGTATTTTTGTGTTGTAGTTGTGCTGTGTCTTCGAAATTTTTAATAAATATAGCAGCTAAACATCGCGTAATCATTTTAAGAAATAATTTAAATTGTATCCATGAACTAAATCAAGACTACACGCACAACAGGCCTAACTTATGCTCTGTTAAATGCTTTTGCAGGAGGAGTTTACCATCTTATTAGATGACAATTTAGGAAATTGACTTCCTAAATTCCAATGGAAATTGGAGTGTAGTGTAGCAGGCCACTACCGTGGTATATCGAAGGTGATGCAGGATCGGTTACTTGTCTGTCATTCCAGTGGCTAACGATCTCCAATCATAATTCTTAAAATTGCTAAGCAACAACGATCCACTCACCCAACAATTTGCCAGTATTTAAAAAGAAACCAGATCAACAACAATTAAATCTTGTTACGTTTTAATGAGTTGGTCTAATTTGATTGATAAACCATAGTATGTACTGTAAATACTAAATAAAAAGTCTTTTACAAAAAATACACTTTAAATTATCTACATAGGATTATTTGATTTAATATTATAAAATTTTACATAAGTTATAACGAAAAAGACATGTAAAATAGAAAAATTATATGTGTAGAAACGTTTAAGGAGCCTGATGATTAAGTAACTAGCTCTCGGGGCCACAGGTTTCGGGCTGAAGTCACGGTGATGCAAAGAATGTTTGTAGTGATTCAGAATCCACTTTAAACCGTAGGTCCAGGCCAAATATGACTGTTGGGCGTAAGGCTGACATCCCTGCCCCGTAAAAAAAAACAACTCATGTTTCGAAATCTGCCAGTAGGCAGATGGCCTTGGACTACCATGGGGTTGTTACGCCAATGAAGAAGAAGATCATAATAAGTGTATGAAATTTTAAAATTAATTCTTATTTATTATCTATTTATATAAATTATTATTATTTATTTAAATATTATGGCCATAGTCAAGCATGGGCTGTATTGTCAAGTTAGTTAGTTAGTCAGAAACATTTAAAAAGCTTATACTAATCTAAAATAAAAATATGTTTACAAAAAATGGTTTAACACTGTAAAAAGTCTAGCCGAGAAGCATTAAATATTAATTTATTATTCATTATAATGTTACTATCCATTCTAGCTTTCTCACTATCCCCCATATCAATTACGTTGATTAGACAAACTAGAAAGGTTTTTGCATCCAAATAGATATATATATCTGGCATTGTGTATTCAGCTACGGCACTTCAAAGTCGAAGATGGAACAAAACAGCTGGCTTTATCGTATTTTTTTCCCAGAATTTAAACTCATCCATTGTCTTACTGATTTATTCACCTGCATGCTTATAACTAATTCAACTGTATACTGATAAGTGCTTTGATAAGGGAATAAAGTTTATATTTAATTCTTAGTTTTTCCATTCATCTTTTTTTTTTTCTGATATAATCTTAGTTATATTGATCTACTTAATATTAAATAGATTAATCAATTGATTTTATTTATCAATTTATATCTTTACAGTATTATAATAGGAAATAAAATTACTTGAGACAGCAGTTCATAAATTCAAACTTCAATTGTAAAACGACCATTTTGAATATTATTTTATTTCGTAAAGTAAAAATGTATATGAAAATAATATTAAACAGGTTATAGTAAACTGGCAGTTAGTTAACTAACATTAAGTGACTCAGTGAAGTAATATTTTTATTCGACAAAATTTTCTTCTGCTGGCAATACAAAAACAGTGAATCTTTATGTCATAAAAGAAAGGGCTGCGCCGCGATTACTCATTTAGTTGTTACTCTTGTAGCTTGAAGATATGCTACGGACGCGAGTAGCACTATCCACACAACGCTTATATTAGACCGACCCTGATTATATCTGTTTAAGTTTAAAAGTGCATTCCGAACCATTACAAACATCCATGGCACCCCGGTACTCGAACCGAAACGTGCGGTATCGAGCGTCAGAGAGCTAGCCACTCGGCCATCAGGCCCATCATGCTGCTATTTAACGAAAATATTAATAATCCAAATCCATGAATAAACAGAGTAAAATAATTTTTAAATAAATGAATAAAAAATCTTTTCTCGGTTTTTTAAGGCTATTTAAATCATTAAGAACTAAATCCTTTTCCACTTGAGGAATTTAATTTTTATACTTACCAGAAAAAGGGAAAAAAAGTGAAAAAAAGGAGGGAAAGCATTTCGTCTGGGTCGATTTACAAGTTACCCTTAAAATTATTTAACAACCACTCAATTATTTTTTTAATTTTTTATTTTAACTAGATGCTTTGCGTAATTTAAAAACATAAATATTACTACTATCATGTTTCGATTCAATACTATATCTAATTCAAACTTCAGTTTCCTTTTTGTGCAAAACTGATTCGTAGCTACTTTTCAAAGTAGAAAAATATAGAAAATATTATGCATACAAAAGCCCGTGAAAGAAATTTAAAAAAAAATGTATAAAAATTCCAAACGATTTTTAAAAGCACATGAAAGAAATTAAAAATAAATAATAAAGGATTCAAGGACAGGTAAAACCCTACTCCCAAAAACAATACCCATTATTTTTTGTTTAAAAAAAATATTTATTTTCAACGCAAGTTAGAAAAATGATGCGAAAAAATAACATCATTGCAAAACGATTAACCTTTCAGATGTATGAAATTGTTTAAAAGCTAAATTATGTAAAGTCACGCTATATTTTTCTAGATATACCCCAGTTATAGTGTAGTAGAATGAAAACATAACTTACTAAAATAGTTAGACTACTACTGGCATTTATGATAACAGTTCAAAGGAAAGCGAAAAAAAAAAGGCATCATGATTAATGATTAAAATAATTAATCATTATTAAAAAAAATCATGCGAAACAAATATATATATATTTTTTATTAGTATAAATCAG